>JAVIWB010000872.1:0-182181 GCA_031893035.1 Dermolepida albohirtum | reverse complement strand
ACAATACTTCTCTAAAAACGCCTTAAAAGTTGGATTTTGTAATTTCATAAGCGGAATATTGGCACCAACAAAGGCTTCACATAAATCAAAATTGAATTCTTCTCTATTTACACAGACTGATGCCGAAAAAATTGTTTCATTAAGCGTTGTTTTGTATTTTTCATTTTCTTCTTACATTTTGTATGCGATGCTGTAGCAACATGTTGTGTAATTTGAAATTTTTTGTGACATGAAATCTATTAATTCGAAAACTGTTTTGGTACCAAATACAAATAAAAAATAATATAAAGCAAACTTACTGTTTTGCTGCAACATCGACAACTCGAAATTGAAAGACAACCGATGGCAGTGAGATTCGTAGTAAAGCGTAGAGAAAATAGGGGAATCCCAGTTTTTGCGGATGCGATACCGGGCGGTTTGTAAAATGTAGGGGAACCCCAGTTCTCAAAATGCAGTGTGGGTAATATTTGCTTTATTTAATTTAACAAAAAATTTAAATTCTACAAATATGCACGTACGTGCATTTTATTCCGATTTATGCATCAATTTCCGAAAATATGTAAAATATGCAAAATGAAAATCGGTTTTTTACATTTGTTTTTGTTTAATTCGTGTAGATACGAGAAAAATTTCTTGGCATATCGATATTATAGAAAATGCAAATGCATGTAATTCCGTGCTCTACTTATGACGTTCGTAATTCAACCAGAAAGACTTCTGCGTATTTTCCCCTAATATCTAACATGGCTAACGCGAAGCATTTCCCAACTTTCAATGTCAAATTCACACCGCACACTGACGTGAAAACCTTCAACGAACTCCAAATTATCTTAGGCACACATGTATGCGTGCGTATATTCGACGAGCCAGCGTGAAGATAAGGAAATATACCAACGGAAAAAAAGACGGCGATAATGCCTCGGCGGCTTCGATCTCGCACAAGTCATAAATTTAGAAAGTTCCCGACTAGCACAAATAACTTCTTTCCGATAAAATTTCCAGATCGTCTCTTATACGTGTCATAACTCATTTAAAAAAAAAGTGTGCGTGGATAGATTTAGACGTGTTCAGACTTGAAATCGATCATATTTTAATAAAATGACTGATAAGATAAGGGACTCCATGCTAGGCCACTATTTTTTCCTTACGTTAAAGTACTTTTAAAACACGTAATGAATAGGCGAGCGCACCTTCTGAATATTTAACTTTCATTTGATCGATAAAAAGACGTTTTAGGGTCTTATAACTATACTAATATAGTAGCCGTTTATATTTCGGGAACTGGTAACACTGTTAGTGTTGCCTCCGATCCGATGATTGCATCGTGAAGTTTGTCATTTTTGACAATACACTTACCTTGACAGTTTTATTATCCGGTCGCTATTTCTATTGTTGACAGTAACTTGAAAATTTTATGTCAGCGAAAAAATGGAATTGACTCACGAACATATTCGTGCAATTATTTTTCATAACTTTCGCCGTGGATTATCTCAACAAGAATGCATCGACGAGCTGAATTCTTTATATGGTGATGAAGCCCCATCGAAAACTACAGTATATCTTTGGTATAGTGAATTCAAATTTAGAGGGCGTTCTTTGGACAATGTAGTTCGTGAAGGTCATCTCACAAATGTTATTATGTCGGAAAACATTAATGCAGTGTCTGAATTGATAATGCAAGAGCGTCATTTGACATACCGTGAGATCGACGCATCTCTAGGCGTTAGTAACACCAGCGTGCATAAGATCCTGCATGAGCATTTTAGACGCTATATTGACGTTGGGTCCCACATAATTTGACAACCGCTCAAAAAAGGACTCGCGTCCATTGATGCCAAGAAATGCACAAAAAATATAATGGCTGTGCTTCAAAGAACATTTATAAAATCGTCACAGGTGATGAATCTTGGATCTATAAGTATGAGCTCGATAGTAAACAGCAGTCGACTGTGTGGGTATTCCAAGATGAGCCATAACCAACAAAAGTTGTTCGCGTTCGAAGCACATCAAAACAAATGGTCGCATGTTTTTTGGGAAAAACCCATCAGGTTGCAACCGTGCCTTTAAAGAGTTGTAGAACGGTCAATTCCGAATAGTACACAACTATTTGTTTGCCAAAAGTTTTTGAAGAAATAAGGAAAACAAACCGAAAACGACAGATCATTCTCCACCATGACAATGCGAACTCTCACAGGTCGGTTCAAACAATTGAATATTTGACCGGGCAAAACATTGAATTGATGGGCCATCCACCGTACAGTCCTAATCTCGCACTCCGTGACTTCTTTTTGTTCCCACACGTGAAGAATAAATTTCGTGGTCAACAGTTTTCTACACCTCAAGAGACAGTTGAGGCATTCAAAATTCATATTTTGGAGATACCGTCTTCACAGTGGCAGCAATGCTTTTCGGATTACTTTAAACGAATGCGAAAGTGCATTGATTTTCAAGGAGAATATTTTGAAAAGCAATAAAACTATTTTCGATAATAAAAATTTACTTTTTGTTTGCTATTCCCGAAATGAACAGCTACCCTCGTGTAACACGTAGAATCGAATACATGCGTAATAATCTTCATTAACAATTCGATGGCATCCTGTTGGAAATTTATTGGACGATTAGAAGTGAAGCCGAGGGTATTGTACTGGCACAAGGCTCAGATATTGTAGCAAATTTAATATTGATTAATGCATTATCTTGTAATGCAGGGGTATTGCCGTTGATTACACACTCGAAGGTACCTCTTCAGTCCAAGGAAGTAGGTGGTTATAATATTTCGAAATGTAAAGGAATTAAATTTGTAATAATGGGATAGTAACATAAAAAAGATTTTAGGAATATTGGGGATTATTTTTAGGTACATTCGTAGCACCAAAATTAATTTTTACTGCTGGTTTTATAAAAAAAAAAGTCTGATTATGTTATGCCTATGAGCTTTTTTAAAAGTATTTTTTAAATAAAATAAATACGAGCTCGAAACAAATTTATTTCAAAAATTAATCACCAGTATTATCCATTATTTTGTAACAACAATCTTCTATTTTGAAACTAAGTTATCATCAAAAGGTTTGCTGATTTGAAATCGAAGTATTCGTCTAAGCTTGTTTTGTTAGTGGACTAAAATATAACCGTTATTTATGGTCGAATACACCTACCCTGTATGCGTGAGATGGTGAGTTCAAGTCTCACCAGAGAGTAGAAAATGTTTGCTAAAAATTTCTGCGTAGTAACGTACGAGTTTACGCGATGAGAAAAGGCAAACATATGTATAAGGTTTTCCAATAGGGATGATATGATTTTGAAGTGACATTTCGGCCATTTGTAATATGTCATGATCTGTCATTTGTTTTTCATTATATTCAGTAGTGTTTACAATTTCATCATGGAGAGATATACGCAAGAACAACGTTTACAGATTATTCAGTTTTATTATCAAAATAATCGTTCTCCAATTGCAACTTTTCGTGCGCTTTTGTCATTTTATGGTCGTAATAATCGTCCAAGTGTGCTCGCTATTCGTCGAATTGTTAAAAATTTTGAGGTTACATTTTCTTTACATAATTTTCAAGTGCCAATAAGACAAAGAACCGCTCGAAGTAATGCAAATATTGCTGCCGTTCAGGCAAGTGTTACTGAAGACCGTAATTTGTCGATTCCAAGACGTTCTCAACAATTGCGACTGTCTCAAACCACAACCTGGCGGATTTTGAGAAAAGATTTGGGTTTGCATCCCTATAAAATTGTTCTCACTCAAGAACTGAAGCCATTGGACCACCGTAAACGTCGTGAATTTGCTGATTTTGCCTTGGAACAACTTGAAAACGATAACGATTTTTTTAAGAAAATCATCTTCTCTGATGAGGCTCACTTTCATCTGGATGGTGTGGTAAATAAACAAAACTATCGATTCTGGTGCAAAGAAAATCCACAAATTAGTTATGAAAAACCATTACATTCACCTAAATTGACAGTTTGGTGTGGTTTTTGGTATGGTGGAATCATCGGTCCGTACTTCTTTCAAAATCAAGCCAGTGTTACCAGAAACTGAAACTGTTTCAATTTCAGTTTCAGTTTCAGTGCAGTAGTTCAGCCCTGAAGATGTCCCATACAAATGGGTACGAAACATCGGCAGATATACTAGTGACGCGGTTCCAGCCCGGAAACCCAGAAGCAGATAGCATGGACTATACAGTGGTGTATAGATAGAGGGGGGAGAGTATGTTGAAGGTGATAAAAGTTAAATATAAGTTTATTAGCAATTAACGACATTTCTCATCCATCCTTGTTATTTAATTGCCACACCTCGTATATGTACTTCCACTTCAACAATAATCGTATTTAATACCCATTATATCCTTTTACTAATATCACATACATTCCACTGCACGTACAAGACTCACTTAACACAGAAAACTCAAACAGAGGAACTGTTACCAAATAGTGTTAAAACCACAACTCCAATAACTTTAATTCATGCAAATATGTATGGATATCATAAAACGTTATTCCGAAAGAGACCCCACATACACTCCGGTCCCATCTCAGTTATCCAATTAAAACCATTTCACATGGCAAAACAACGAAATACGTTTTTGATCCCTCTTACAACATACGAGCTATGAACTAACTGTCCTCTGAAGTTGGGACGATTTAAAATTACACCCACAGGTCGAGTTTATAATCGTGACTATGTAATACAATGATATTACTGCGCGTTTCGAAATACTTTAGTCGTTTAAAGGTGCAGATATAAGACGAAATTTTCATAATCCGAAAAGACAATTAAAGAAGATACGGATGGAAAGGTACGTTCAATAGATCTTAAAGAAGCTTATAAACCTTTGAAAAGAAAATAATGGGATAATAATGCGTTAAAAAGTTCACAGAATGAGGGACGGATGGCGCTATTTCATGTTATTTTTGTAGTGTTCCCCTAACAACATCAATTGTCAAAATTTCAGATCCCTACGTTTACTAGTTTCATTGTAACGACTCCGTTTAATAATCTCGGAGCTTTTGACGAGATAGATATTATTTAAATGCATGCTGTCATTAAGTACTTCGTCCTGAAACAGTAGTAATAATATATTTTTCCTAAGAATAGAAGTCGTCAAAATAGTTAACATACATACGAGGGATGTTTCCAAAGTTCTGGGAATTACATATAATTTTTATAATTTTATTAATTTTCGTCAATATTACAATGTCGTTTTTCAACATAATCTCCATTTAACCGAATATATTTATCCCAACGATAAACTAATTTTTTAAGCCGTCCTCAAAGAAGTTTTTCGGTGTCTTGTCGATCTACCTATTTATGGCACGCTTTACGTTCAAATCGAACACCCCGTAAGGTTTTTTTCAAATCTGGGAACAGATGGTAATCACGAAGGAGCGTTGTCTTAGTGAAACAGAATCTTTTCTTTGCCATTCCTGGCCGTTTAGCAAGAAACTCAACGTTTAATTTTTGTAGAAGTTCTGCATAATATTGTCCGTTTTTTGTGTCACCTTTCTGAAGTTAATCAATGAACAAAATGCCCTTTAAATCCCAAAAAATTGATGCCATCACCTTGCTTGCCGATAAAGTAGTTTTCGCTTTCTTTGGAGGTGCGGAACCATGTTCTAACCATTGTTTCGACTGTTGTTTACTTTCAGGTGTACTGTAGTGTATCCAAGTTTCATCGTAAGTAACAAATCGCCTACAAAAATCAACCGCATTCCGCTTATAAAGGTCCAAACACTCATTGGAAATACGCAAACGAGTGAACTTTTGATCAGTCGTAAGCAATCGCGGCACCCATCTTGCCGAAAGCTTGGGAAGGCCCAACTGTTTCGTTAAAATGTGGTGTACGCATTCTGTTGAAATGTTTACCATGTCTGCTATCTCTCTCACTTTGAGTCGTCGATCTTGCGTAATAATATTATGGATTTTTATAATCATTTCTTTAGAAGTCACGATTTTGGGTGCTCCAGAGCGCGCTTCATCAACACAGCTTGTTCTACCACGTTTAAATTCATTTACCCATCTACTTATTGTGGCGGATGATGGAGCAGATTCACCTAATGTTTCCCGTAACTCATTTTTTTTTTCAGTAGCTTTCATACCCTTAATTACAAATAACAAAACGACGTGTTGCTTCTTTTTCAATCAGCTGTCAAAAATAAACTATTCAACCGATTTATCTAAATATCGGAATGTAAACATATAAATAGACAACCTAAATTACAGTGCATTTGTTTTACCAATTAGAGCGCCACCTATGTGTCATTGTCACTACTTGTCAATCTATCCTCGTGTATTCGAATCCTAGCTCTTCTTATTTCTTTTAACCGTGTGCTTTCCAGTGAGTGTTAGTGTCTAAAGTCATACCAAAATACTTGGTTATTTGGCATGCTTGATTGACGTATACGGGAATATATTCGATTTTTCTATTCGTAAAATGTATATAAATAGATTATTTTAAATTGAATCCTCCACGTTTTGGTCCAACTTCTTCTTGGAATACGTAGAAATTTAAAAATTGAAAAATATCAAATTATTCATCTAATTTAACCAAAACTATATCTTTTACAATAAACTATGTTGGAAATATTATCTGGAGCATATTGTATAACAGAAGAAAAACCAAAAAATCAAAACCTCCATACGGCTTGTACCCATCGTGATTTATTTAAATATCCAGTCACGTGGACAAGACACATTTCACGTCGATATCAACCCCATAGATAATTTAGTGCCAAACGTCCGACCTTCACGCCGAGAATAATTTTATAGTCGGGCGTACGCAGTATTTTCTAACTGAATGACTCTAGCACCGTGTCTGTCGATACGGAGAGATTAAACAAGACGGAAAACCTGCAACCGCTAGCCGACGTTCTGACCCAGTTCACTTAGCCCTGCAGCTAAAGATTCGAAAATAAATTCAAGTGTCGATGCATGAGAGAGGGTGGAGGAAGCACCCCGTGCCTGCAACTTCCAATCCAATGTTGATCGTTAAATGAAATTCGAGTGTCAGATAACTTCATATAAATTGATCCTTCGATGATTTAGAATTGAACTTGAAAGTTGCTCTGGAAGTTAATAACAGTATGTGAGTGTTGGGGGTTTTTGTTATTTCATTGAAAATGCACTTCGAAGAATATATCGAAAGAAAGTTTAATATCGAAAATGGATTTTGTGTTTTCATTTTATTCAGAACACTAGATGTCAGACGATTGATAATTCAAACTAAAGTTTAACAAAATGGGAACTTTAATGAGACCATTTTAAATTTAATCGGTAAAGGTTGATATATAACCCCTTTCCACATTAATTTTCGTAATTCCGTATACATATTTCGACAACTAAGTTGTCATCATCAGCAGATAATTAGGCAGTGTCGCACCTGGAGAACTACGGCAAGAAATACACGTACGAAAAAAATAATTTCGCACACGATCCGTACCGCTGAAAGCCAAGACGCACACACAGTGTGTGAGGTTATATATCAACCTTCAGTGATTAAAATAGGGTTGGATGATGAACCACCATTTTAAACGTTAGAATTAATTGAAATTTTGCAATATCATAGCAACTTGATTTGATACAATACCCTAATTGTATACTTGATGAATAGCTATACATGGAATCCATGAATCTAGAAAAAATACATGGTTGTCATAAATAAAAGACAATCGTAAAATCTAAAAAATAATTTTATAAAAAAGGACGATATTCAGATAGAGGAAGTTACGAGGGTGGTCCCAGAAGTGCCCGACCCAACAAAGAAAACACAAAAAATTTGGAAAGAAATATATTTATTTTTCAACATAATCTCCTTTCAGCTCTATACTTTTTTCCCAGCGATGTTCAATAAGTTCGATACCCTTTTTATAATAAGAAATGTCTTGCTCCTCAAAATAGCCATCAACTGCCGACATCACTTCTTCATCATTTTTTCAAGTTTGGGAACAGAAAATAATCCGAGGGGGCTAAATCTGACGAATAGGGTGCATGGGGTAGCAATTCAAATTTGAATTCATTAATTTTGGCAATGGCAATAACAGATTTGTGATCTGGTGCATTGTCTTGATGAAACAACACTTTCTTCTTAGCTAAATGCGGCAGTTTTGCTTGATTTCTTCGCTCAAACGTTCCAATAAGTTGCGTATAATACACGCCGTTGATAGTTTTTCCTTTTTCAAGATAGTCAATGAAAATTATTCCACGCGTATCCCAAAAAACCGATGCCATAACCTTGCCTGCAGATAAAATGATCTTCGCCTTCTTCGCAGCCTTATAATCACATTTCTCAAACTATCATCATTACAAACACGTAACATATAAGAAAAAACTTATCATAGAACTTGATAAGATTGAAAAGAAATGGAAGCGAACTTCCATTTTACTATTCAACAACTTTGTATAGATTAAAGCTACCCCCTTTTTCCGCCTTCTTCGTATTCAAGTCGGAAAGAATTTATTCCAGGGAAACTTTGTAACTTCGAATGCTGTGTGGCGTTCGCACATCGTCGCAAATGTAGTTTCCTCGTATAATATCTCTGGAAAGTTTAATCTCGAATGAAAATTAGGTTAAAATTCCTTAGGTAAGTTATAAACTACATTTGCAGAAACCACCTGGTGACCGCATAATATAAATGAAGCAAGGTACGTTGTGGTATATAATGAATCTGTATGGTAACTAGTTCAGTAAAATTAGAACATCTATACATTTGAGTTCGATTTCTATATATACGAGTGTTCAAAAAAAAAGGTTACACGTTACTACAGTTGATAGTGTAGTCAATATTCGTCTTTTTGTATAGATTAAAAATAAATAATACAATTAAATTATGCTTTAAAAAAGGAAAATATATTTTAAAACGTTATTAATTGTTGGGTGTTGATTGTTATTTCACTTATAAGCAGAGTTGGGATGTCTTTCTGCGGGCCAGGTTCGTGCTGAGTACGCAGCGCCCCCATCAGTGTAATGTAATCATTGGTTGACGCAGTGCGAAAATTTAATGATGAATTTCCCGATTTTTATTATAATGGTGCTAGATATACAGCGTGTTTCAAATACGTATTACAAAGTATTATTTTGTGCAAACTATCGATCGCTGCGCCTCGGCTCGACTACTGGAGAAACGAATACATAATCTAGTTTATTTAATAGCCGCTAGATGTCAGTTATCTTGTTTTTCTTGGTAACCGTCGTATGTTTAAAATGGTTACTCCGCAGCAGAAGTCGTTTTGTTTTCTCTAGTTTGCGAAGTGCAATTCCGTGATTGCAGTGCAGAGACGTTTCAGGTTGAGCTACCAAATTGGTCCTCCGAATGGGTGGAACATCTGCAGATGGTATCGATAGTTTGTAGATACAGGATGTGTATGTAAAGGAAAGAGTCCTAGTCGCTCTCGTGTTTCCAACGTAATCGTTCAAAATCAACTCGTCGTGCCAGTCTGGAGTCTGCCTACAACAATTTGGCGTGTTTCGAGACATCCGTTGGTTATGGAGCCGTACAAATTATAGTTGTTACAAGCTTTGCGTCCTGATGACAAACGGAAACGTGTGGCATTTTGTAACGAGATTCATGATGCTATTGACAACGATAACACTATCGCACAACGCATCGTGTTCAGTGATGAAGCGACTTTCCATGTTAGTACTCTGGTAAACAAACACAATGTTCGAATTTGGGGTCTATAGAACCCATATGCAGCCATTTAACATGTACGAGATTCGGTTAAAATCAATGTGTTTTGTGCGATATCCCGATCATCTGTTTACCATTGGATTGGCCGTCAAGGAGTTGGCGACTTAGCATGTCTCAGCTGGGCTCCACGGTCATCGGATTTGATACCCTGTGACTTCTTCCTGTGGGGTTTCGTTAAAGATAACGCTTATGTACCACCGCTCCCAAAGAACCTGGATAAGTTGAAGAATCGAATCCCTACTGCCATAACATCAGTGACGAAGAACGCGCTTGCCGGAGTATGTGAGGAATTTGAGTATCGATGTGATACTGTTCGTGTCGCTGGTGGAGGCCATATTGAACATCTATAATCTAAACTTGAGAGATTTGTAAATATGTGTGTAAAGTTTCATATTCGTATGTCTTAAAGTTCAGTAAATATATGCATTCGAAATACGTATACTCTTTTTGAAACACCCTGTACTTTAAAGTTTGCGATAAACCGTTGACGTGCTGTGGTAAACGCTACGATAACACAAATTTTACCCTAATGAAGTTTGTATTACCTCGAATTCATCTTAAAAGTTACGATTAAAACGATATAAAGAATAATATATGTAACAGATCATATTATGTATACATAACCTATAAAACCAATTTTATTCCTCTTTTATTGTACTCAATTTGTATTTTCGTTCCCAATAACAATACATTACGGCATTAAAAAATTTGTGTGCTTTTACCCTATACCTACTTTTTTAGCACTAAACAAAGGAAAAGAGAAAAAAAACGTACGCAAAATCAAGCCGGTCATTCCATTAATATAACACCCTACCGCGACAAATGTATACATTTTAATTTATAAGGGTGACAAAAAAATAACGGTTTCGCATTTTTTGTCGTTTAACTGAAACCCGATAGGCTACAAGGGGGATATGCGATACCGACGAAAAGAAATACGTGCGACTTGGAAAAAGAGGCCGGCAAAATGTCAAACTCGGAAGTTTATCCATTCCAGCGATGGCCCTGGATGGCGTGAGTTTTTGAATATTATAGGATCGTAAAATTGTTATGCCAATCGCGGAAATGGGAAAAGAATATGTAATAACGTTTTATTTTATTCTGCAAGGGGGAGAACTGCGATTTTATGAGGGCTTCAATTTTTTATTTAATCCTAAAGTGAATACAAATGCTTAATTTCCTAAATGTTTTTTCGCATATTCTCTATTCTATTTACGTTTAAATGTATTGGGATTTATTGTTATTTTAAACTGATTATTTACGATTTTACAATGAATAAAATATGTACAACAATCTTATTAAATAGAATAAAGTACGAGGGAGCGTTTTTATATTCGCGGAATGAGCGGGTTGTAGAGGGGTGAGTAGGCGCATTGGGGGCGTGGCCTGTGCAGCGACTCATGATTAGTATAAATACGAAGTTTCATTGTTATTAGACAGTTAGTCTTTGAGCTATCGTCAACCAAGTAACATAATCAGGAGTGAAAAGTGAAATATGGAAAAAATCGAATATCGTGCCGTTATAAAGTTCCTTACCAGGCAAGGAAAATCAGTCGCGACCATAATGAATGAGATGTCATTGGTTTACGGCGACTCTTGTCCAGGAAAAACCATGGTGCACAAGTGGCATAGTTGATTTAAACAAGGAAGGGAATCCCTTGAAGACGATCCGAGGCCGGGCAGGAGCATTGAGGTAACCACGCCAGCACTTATCCAAAAAGTTGAACAAATTGTACTCGAAGATGCTCGACTAAAGAAGAAACAACTCGCAGGAATGGTTGGAGTATCCGATACAACAATTTTTAAAATCCTACACGATCATCTCGGCATGTCTAAGGTCAGCGCAAGATGGGTGCCGAGAATGCTCACGCCGCCGCAAAAACAACAGCGCGTAGAGTGTTCGCGTGCATTTTTGGACCTCTGTAATGAAGACAAGGATGGTGTATTGAGTGGAATTGTTACTGGAGACGAAACTTGGGTTCATCATTATGAACCTGAGTCCAAACAAGACTCCATGCAGTGGCATAAAAAGGACACAGCAACTCCCAAGAAATTTAAAGTGTCACAATCAGCTGGGAAACTCATGGCAACGGTATTTTGGGACTCGGAAGGAATATTGTTGATTGATTATAAAGATAAAGGTGTTTCTATAACCGGAGAATATTACGCTTCAATATTAGAGCGACTAAAAGAAGCCATTAAGGAGAAAAGACGGGGAAAATTGACAAAAGGTGTTCTGCTTTTGCACGACAACGCGCCCGTCCACAAGAGCCGCGTTGCGTTAGCTGCCCTGCATAAGGTGGGCTTCGAAATTGTGAATCACCCACCCTACAGCCCAGACCTGGCCCCGAGTGATTATTACCTGTTTCCGAAAATGAAAAAAGAGCTGCGGGGTAAAAAAATTTACTGCCGATGATGAAGTCAAGGAGGCAGTTTCGGCGTATTTTGCAGATAAAGAGAAATCATTTTTTTATGAGGGTATAAATAAATTAATTGAAAGATGTGAAAGATGTATCCGTCTTGCAGGTGAATATATTGAAAAAGAAAAATAATTTGGTTTTTTTATTTCCACCCCTTATACCCCATTCCACGAATATAAAAACGCTCCCTCGTACTTACCTTCTCCACATAATATACTTCTTATCAACTTGCAAATAGAGATTTTGCCCAAAATTCAACAGTCTTCTGCGAAATACTACAGCGGAAAGAAACTTTTTTCGCCACCAACTATTACAGAGGAAGAAAATTCTTTTTAAAAAATAGTGAAACCTACAAACATTCTTTAACGAAATACGAAAGTAGTTCCAGAAGTACCCGACCGAACAAAGAAAACGCAAAAATTTTTGAAAGAAATATATTTATTTTTCAACACAATCTCCTTTCAGCTCTATACACTTTTCCCAGCGATGTTCAATAAGTTCGCTACCCTTTTTATAATAAGAACTGTATTGCTCCTCAAAATAGCCATTAACTGCCGACATCACTTCTTCATCGTTGGAAAATCTTTGACAACTGAGCCATTTTCTCAAGTTTCGGAACAGAAAATTATCCGAGGGGGCTAAATCTGGCGAAAAGGGTGCATGAGGTAGCAATTCGAGCTTTAATTCATTAATTTTGATCATTACAATAACGGATTTGTGAGCTGGTTCATTGTCTTGATGAAACAACACTTTCTTCTTAGCCAAATGCGGCCGTTTTTACTTGATTTCTTCGCTCAAACGTTGCAATAAGTTCCCATAATACTCGCCGTTGATAGTTTTTCCTTTTTCAAGATAGTCAATGAAAATTATTCCACGCGCGTACCAAAAAACCGATGGAATGACCTTGCCTGCAGATGAAATGATCTTCGCCTTCTTTGGAACCGATTCTCCCTTTCGAGTCCATTGTTTTGATTGTTCTTTCGTCTCGGGTGTGAAGTGATGAAGTGATCGAAACATCTTCACGACACTGTTTTTGCTCGAGTTTTAGCAAACGCGGCACCCATCTTGCACACAGCTTTCTCATGTTCAAATTTTCAAATAAGCTATCTACCGCACTTTTTGAAATGGCTACTATATCTGCTAGCTCGCGCACTTACAGTCGACGATCATCCAGTACTGCTTTGTTGATTTTCTTCACCATTTCTGGAGTCGTCACATCATTTGTTCGACCACTGCGATGCCCGTCTTGGCAACTCGTACGGCCTCGTTTAAACTCTGCTACCCAATATTTCACTGTTGTAGACGAAGAGCAGGCTCACCCGGAGTCGAATCCAGCTCAGCTTTTATGTCGGTTGGGCTGAGGCCTTTCAAATGAAAGTATTGTATCACGTAACGATGACCAATTTTTTCCATTTTTACAAATTCACAGAAAACGTTCACCATTGATGGCTGCCAAACAAATATTAAACAACGTGGCGTCTTCAAACTTGAAACATATGCTGTATAGATTGTGTACTTTATAATACAGTGATATTTTTCGAACAACTACAGCCATCTGTAGATCAGGCCGGGTATTTATAGCACCACCCTCGTAATAGTATCATCTCCACTTTTAATCCAAACATGATGTTATTACAATTTGTTAACGTTGTCCGTTGTATTGCACTATTTTGTCTGACAGAAATGCAAGTACACCGAAGAACAAACAACATAAAATGTACCTCTTTAAGTTTACAACACATACACTCCGCGCAACATGAATAGGACCAACTGCATATATGACATTTGTAGTTGGTATAAACATGGTAGCGCGCTGGAATTGTTATTTTCGAAAATAAGAGGGTTGATAAAAAGATGTATGTAGGTACCAAATATAATTTTTGTAAAAGTCAGTGCAAATGTACGTTACTAATGACAATAAGTAGAGTAATTAAACGCCACTTGAATACGACCAATCTACAAAATAAAAGATTCGTTTGCAATAACAAAATACTTTATTGTTCAATAATGAGTACTTTTGCCATTATTTCTTATAACCTCAAATAGTCGGGTTGGAATGGAATTATACAGGGTTCTCAAGTAGTCAACGGGAAGTTCCGCCCAACTTCGTTTCAGCGCCTGCTCTAGTTCGTCAGCGCAACTGAATTGGGTAGCACTGGAGTACAATTTACGCGACAACCATCCCCAAACATTTTCTATGATGTTCAGGTCGGGGGAGAGCGATGGCCAATCGAGAACCTCCATGCCTTGTTCTTGAAACCAGCGTCGAACAATGCGCGCGGTGTGAATACTGGCATTATCCTGTTGGAAAATAAATGGCCCACCTGCCATAACGTTGGAAAATTTGTCTTTCACCTGTTGCAGCAGCTGGACGTACTTTTCCGAATTCTGTCTGCCCTTCACTATTACTAAATCAACAGGTCCGTTATAGGAAATAGCTCCCCATACCATGACTGAACCAACATCGGCTCGCCTTCGTGACTGAATCACTTCATCTTTACGTAAATCGTGGAAATAATAAGAAAACCCATCCGGGCCATCTAAATTAAACTTCTTCTCGTCACTGAAAATAACAGTTTGCCATTCTCTTGTCCGCCCCATTTTTGCTCGAGCAAACTGAAGACGTGCAGTGCGCTGAAATTCCCTTAAAGGAGGCCGTCGTTTCATTTTCAAACGTTTTAAATGCAGACAGGTCTTCAGTAACTTCCGTACAGTTCTTACCGATGCATTCGATCCAACGTTATTCGCGATTTGTCTTGCCGTTAATGCCGAATTCGATGCTTCGCGTAATATGGCTCGACGTTCTCTCTTAGTTGTAACGGATGTTGTTCGCCCTTTAAAACGTTTTCCATAATTCTCGGGATCCCTAATAAAATTGTTCACAACCTGGTGTGATCGACTTATTTTCTTTGCAGTAGCCCTTGAGGAATACCCTTCTTGATGGAACGCTTTAATTTTTCCAATTTCTTCCATACTTAAGCACTTCTGTCGTCCCATCGTTGCACAATACCCTTAATTACAGATGTTTGTTTATCCGGATACACGTTGTAACTCGACACTCATCCGGTAGCTTACTATTAAATACTGGTCGTATCCAACCGGCGCGGTGCATTTTATATGTATGTGGTACTTACGTCACCCAATGCATAACGTTAGGCACTATTGCGCAATAATGCGTATTATTTGCCATATCATACCATTACAAACTTGCATTATATTTTTAGTAAATGAATTGTTTTTCAAACCACCGAAAGCTTGCAACAAGTCGAGTGGTCCTATTCATGTTGCGCGCAGTGTACACCACCCCCATACACAAAATAATTAATTAAAAACATCGTCTACATTATATTGTGTACTTCTGAAATTATCCGTACGTTATTTGAACGAAAAGAGAACATTTCAAAAAGGACTTATAAAAATAAAATAGCAGCAAAAGCGTAGTAACAACCCTTCTTTTACATTCGATACATCGACGAAACAAATTCCTTTGCGAGCACAAAAATGCTTTTTAGGTTAACAGGAAACCGATGTAAAACAGGAGCAGTTGGATGCGATGTGGAAAGGAAGTACATTAGAAAGAAAAAAGAGTAAATTGGTCAAGTAACGATGTTGCTACGTTACATCCTCATATTGAAATTCTCGCATATAAAAAGGAAAACATTTTACAATTTTATACGATTACTTTTTCCCCTTTTTTCTTATTTTTGATCTATTACAAGAACAGAGCATGTTAGATGATATCGAAGGTTGAAACCTGATTTATTGTTAGAATATATTTTTCGTCAAGAACAAATTAACTATATCTTCATAATTTTTAATAATTGAAGTGTTATTTTCCGAATTCTATCACAGTCATACAATAATACGTACCGTTTTACTGCCAATTCTCTAAAGGCTTGGATCTTCAAAAATCGTTTAAAGAAGCTTTTATAATTAGGACTTCGAAACAAAACTTGACAGCATAACCAGAGAAAAATCAATTATAAACAATAACTCCTCAGCAAAGTCTCCTAGAAAATATTTCGTAAAAAAGAAGATGCATTGAAAAATTTGATAAAAAATAAATTAAAATATTTTTTTGAAAAAAATAAATTGTATTTTTAAATATAAATTAAACAGACTCTACAATTCATTTACAGATTTTACAATTTTCCAATTCTGATTAGATTTTATTTAGCGCCTCTACTAGTGCCACCTGTATTACACTAGCGAAAATTTAAATACTAATTTCGATACAAGATGTAGGCTAATGAGAAATCTACTAAAAAACTTACATCAGACAATATTGTCATTTTCACTTTCTAAATTAAAATTACAAAATTTATTTAATTTAATTTCATAATTTTGCAACAAAACTTAGTTAGTTCTTTGTAAAATATCATCTGTATTACTCCAGGTAATATTTCAAAGGAAATCTGCAGAAGAATTCAAACGAAGTTAGATTAAAGTAAGGATCAATAAGGAATCTATTTAAATAATATTGCCGTCTCTTCTTTCAAAATTAAAAAAATTGAAGTTATTTAAAAGAAAAATTTATTTAATCACAAAATTATTTAATTTTACAATAAATTATATTTTACCTCTTATGTAGTGCCATCTATATTACACTAGCTAAAATTTTAATACCAACCCCAATACAATTCTATTTTAAAGTTTATAATTTTAATTTAAATAGTAACAAAATTAAAATTATATTACTAAAAAATTTAGTATCTAAAGTAGCTTAACTCAACACATATGAATTCGTGTAAATTAAATATAAATTTAAATTCTCTCTTGTCAGCTGGGTTATAAACCAAGATTTATTATGAATAAATAGAAAAGGAAAAAAACTTGTTAAATGTTAATCTGATAGTTTATTGATTGTTTACTATTAACTGTAGGTTATTAACAGTATCGTATTGGAATTTAAATGGTTGTATCCTTTACAGAATATAATATTTTCAGATTAAAAAAAATTCTTCTAAATGTCCATAAAAAATTAATGTGATTTAAAAAATGGCGTTGTTATGAATACAAGAATGATTTAAAAATGTATCTTTTGACTGTGTACATCTTATTTTTAGGTTTAATTTACATATCTGTCTGTAAGTTTTTATATGTATTCAAGATATTATAATAAATTTGTTTTTTTCCAACTTAAGACATTGTAGGTTATAATTATTTGTAACTATTTTGTTCATAGGTGATAAGTCTTTGCAAATAATTAGGAACACTGATGAAAATTACACTCCTCTCAATAATCTCGTAACTGAAAAGGCAGGAACCAATTTAACACTAAGCTGTGAATTATTGTCAGATGTTAAAGATAATTTAGTTATGGACGATCAGATTATTTGGGAAAAGGCCCCCAAATTAACTAGGTTGTAGCTGTACACTAGAACTATGACAGTTAGACTAAAAATCTTTTATTTGTAGCTTAAAAAGTATACACAATCTGGAACAGTTGACTGATTCTACAAAAATGCTTTATTCCCTAGTTAAACCCAGTGATATAAACAAGGCAGTTAAAAATTTCTTACCTCTGAGACCTGAAGATTCCGGTATATATTTTTGTATCAGCTTTAAATATATGCTATTCAAAGGGATACAAATAGAAGTCGAAGCTGAAACGAATAACCAGAAGTCTTTCAAGATTAATTACAACTTTCAAATAGGTGAAGAGTGTAGTGGTAAAATGTTTCAGTGTATTATGAATGGTGTATGTATAAATGAACATTATGTTTGTGATGGTCGTAAAGACTGTCAAGATGGTTCTGATGAAAGTTACGAAAAATGTAATGGAGATCCATGTAAAGGTAATTTGTTTTTCATATTAGTCACAAAAGGTTTTTAAAGAAATTTATAAGTGGTACTTTTTAATATTATTGAAACAGGTTTTCCTTAATGTCATTGTTCCTTGTAATAATTTTGCATAAAATGCAGGCCAAGGCCAAGCAATTTTTTGACTTAAAATCTTGAACTAAATCCATTACCATCGAAGAACATTTACCTTGAACAGTAATTTTTCCTATATGTAGATAAATTACCATGTGAAGATGGAAGATGTATACCCCATTTCTGGTGCTGTGATAGGCATCACGATATAAACTGTAACGTCACTTACAGACCTGCCTGCTGTCAACAATTATCAGATCGTAAGTACAAATAAATACATCATAAATTTATTTAAAAAATTGCAATACCATCGCAGCATATGAAGATCTTGAATACAGCAACGTTCCGTATAATATTACACAAACCAAACAGGAAAACAGTCGATATATCTTTCTGTCATTCTGCATACTAGCAACTTTCCTATCTGTCATCTTAATGCTCCTGATTGTATCAAAAGTATTTATTTTCGCCAATAAGACTGCCTGCAGCAATCCAAGAAATATATTTCAGCTCGAAGAATTGACCATACGACAGAACCGAAGTGACATCCTCCCGTTCAGGGGCAATCTTTTGGGAGGTCCGTACCAAAACCGATTGATTTTGAGCAACGTTCGATACGTGGACAATTGTAATGAATCTGGCAACGAAGTGTCAGATTCTTTACTCACGACCAGATCTCCGGAAAGAAACATCTGTCGTACTTATATACAAGATGAACCTCCGTCCTATTCGGAAGTCGTAGATAATCAGTGTGATCCACCACCACCGTACACAAGTAGGGAATGTCTTAATGTTTTGGATGATAAGTCTCGTACAAACTGATTGCTACCATGTTGTTTTGCTTCGAACACATCAAGGAAAACAAGACTTACATATAGATTACTTTTATCAAGTGCAATAGTGAAGTAGATTATATAAATCGTAAGTTATAAGGTGAATCGATAGTCTTTTCAAAGTTATTACTCTCATTTCTGAAAGGCTCAGTTACATACAGGTTATGGTATTAATGAAAATACGAATTTCACATATACTGCAGTTGATATTTTTGTATATTTAAGAATTTTGAATGACTTACACAATGAAAAAGAAAAGAAAACGGATTGATTTCATTTCCTCTTGGACAGTTCGAGAATTCAATGGTGAAAATCTGTGATTTTAGTATTGTAAAACAAATTTAAAGGAAACTTAACCATTAAATATCCTAAATTATTAAATTTGAATATATACAGGGTATCCAACAGTAAATAGAAATATGTGCTCGCAATCTTAACTTTTGAACTAATTTAAATCAACGTAGTTCTAAGATATTTAAAGTTTTAAAATAATCAATTTCCAATAAATAATAAAGCTTTATTAACTAAGTTAGTGTATTTGGTATAATTATTGCAGTTGGTAGAATTGACTTTGCTTAGAACACCACCAAATTCAACATTGTAGCAATAATACGTTATACAGGGTGGAGCAGAGGAAACGCATGTTTTTCACTATTGAATGACTGGGAAACGGTTCGATAAAATTAATAAAAACAAGCATTAAGTGATAGATTTTTTAATGCAGTTTTGAAATATACATACTTTAATTAGGTTCGAAAAATAATGTCTTGGAGATGACGTCCTTCTTGCTGGATACAAATTTGGATCCTCTCCTGAAAGTTACGGACGGCTCTCTCCAACATTTCATTCGGCACGCCTTCAATTACTTGACGAATAGAATTCTTCAGGTCATTGATTGTGCGAGGCTTGTTCATGTAGACTCTAGATTTCAAATATCCCCACAAAAAGAAGTCGCATATCGACAAATCGGGTGAGCGAGGGGGCCATTGAACATCACCATTTCTCGAAATAACTTGTCCTGGGAACATTTGTCGAACCACCTCCATGGATGCTTTCGCCGCGTGAGCTGTGGCACCGTCCTGCTGAAACCATATTTCATATTCACTTGACGCCTTTCAAGTTCTGGATGAAGAAAGTTGTTTAGCATTTCAACGTAGCGCGCTGATGTCACAGTAACTGTAATTCCTTCCTCTTCAAAAAAATAGGGTCCAACAATTCTCATCTTTGAAATGCAGCACCACACTTACTTTCAAACTGTGGAGAGGTCTTTGGTGCAATTAATGTGGGTTCTCCAACGCCCAAAACCCACAATTTTGAACATTGGCGTAACCGTCTAGATGAAAATGTGCTTCATCACTCATGAGGACTGTAGCATCTGCATCTTCCGTAAAAATTTCGTCCATTACGCGACAAAACTCTCTGCGTTGCACAAAATCCCCTTCACTAAGCTGCTGGACGATCACTAACTTTTACGAGTGAAACTTAAGATCATCATGTAAGATGCGATGAAGCGAACGACGTGACATACCCAGCGCTACAGCCTGTCGTCTAGTCGATCGCTTCGGACTAGCAACAACTGCCGTTCTCACTCGTTCTACATTTTCCTGAGTTCGTACTGAACGGGGAAGACCAGGTGGTTGCTTTTTCATCACAGATCCAGTACTTCTAAACGCTGCAACCTATCGGAGTACAGTATTTCGATCAGGCACTGCACCTTGACGTCCAACTCTAAAATTTTGACGGAAAAGATGTTGCACTGTGACTACGGAATCATTGTTTCTAAAGTATTGCTCGACAACGAACACGCGATGCTCTACGCTCTAAAGCTCCATAGCAACTGAAACTGCGTTGTATGGACAGTTTGCAAACATTCATTCAAGGACAATACCCCCTCACGTCGCCGCGTACTAGTAGTTCGAAAAACATGCGTTTCCTCTGCTCCACCCTGTACGTGTAGGTTTTTTTTTTATATAAATTGTAAGTTCTTAGAGTTTATCGTTTGTAAATATGAATAATTGAAGGAAAATTTTACAAAAATTTATGCAACAGCTCTGTTTTTAAGAAGTTCCAAGAAAACTAGTTAAAATTATTACATAATTACCTATTTCTTTCGCTTGTAAAAGTGTTTGAATTATTCCATTCGGAACTCTTTTAATTCTGAAGCAACATTGCTAAATTGCTCTCGAAATTTTTTATGACGCCTCATAGTTTGAATTTTTAAGTTTTGCACTAATTTCACACTACCATTTTGGGCTTTATTAATCGTTTATAAGACCCAAGTCGAATATACAGTGGTGGACAAAAAATAGGTGCGTTAAGAATTATTCAGATAAAGATTGAATGATTTAAACAAAAAGGAAAAACCAATGTTATGATAGTTCTTTTCTTTTTATATAGAAATCAATATTTTTATTATCAATTACCATTTCAAATCACCCACGTATTACATTGATCGAATTCATATATCTTTCTGTAAGCATAGCCTACTATTTTTCTCTTAAAAGCATCTCATCTTCCATTTTCTTTTTGATTTTTTCTGTACAATGTATCTTTGAGACACTCCTACGGGTTTTCAATTGTATGTAAGATAAGTGATTGTTTGACTCAACAATTGCAAAAGAATTAAAAATAAATGCTTTAAAACCCCAATAGATGACGCCATTGGAGCCTGTTTGAGTATGAAGATAACTTACAACTCATAGTGGACCAATAGAGTTATAAAAGAAGAAAAAATTTTCGCAGTTTCGAAGATCTTTTGAGTTCTTCTCATATACTTGTCGAAGTTGCCTTTGATTATAGCTTTCTCTTAGTCTTCGTGTAATCTTGGTCTTGCACAAAAGTTAGTGGAGGAATTACAAAATTATGTACAAAATGGTTCATTATAGCCGAAATTCATTATATATCTAACAAAAAATAAATTAGTACAAACGATTCTTGTATTGTATACTGATAATTTAAATGAACAAAAAATTATTATTTAACAGATTGTTTAAAATAGTCACTTATTTTAGACTGTTTATAAGACAAAGTTACGTAAATGTCATTCAAATACGTTTTTACATTAGCCAGGCTGTTCAAAATGTTATCTGGAGCTTCATTCATTTGTAAAAAATTACGTACAACATCTATATTTTGCACAACCTTTACAATGGGCACTTGCGGTAATGACGCATTAGCAGCACTACCTTCAGCTTCATTATTCTCTTCTTCATTCTCACTGACACTCGTATTAGTTGCTGATTTTGAACGTACCCAAGCAACAATATCGTCATCTAACAAAGTTTCAGTACACATAACATTCTCATCGATACGCACATAGTCTTCAAAATTAGCATCCATTTCCACTGTTAGAGGTAGACCATCACCATTATTTTCAACATTATCAAGATCAGTTCTCTTTAGTCACTCACTTAACGGGATTTCATCATCGTCATCGAATTTGTTTTGATGCTTAAGAAATCCTGCATGTTTGAAACAATTTGTTATTGTTTTTGCTGTGACGTTTTGCCATGCCATATGAATACAGTTCACCGCATCAAGAAGCCTAATACGACTGCCTTCTGCACTGCTATTAATTATTATTTTTGAAAGAAGAATTCGTCGATAATTGCTCTTCAAACTGTGGATAACGCCTTGATCCATTGGTTGTAATTTGGAACTGGTATTAGAGGTATAAACACCAATTTAATGAATTTCAAATTCTTTACCTCAGGGTGCGCTGGATAATTGTCTACTAGTAATAGAGAATTTTTCTCCTTAATTCATTGTCCCAATCGCGCAATTCGTTACAAAAAATATCCATGCTTTTTTATTAGAACTGTATTTTACAGGCAATCGTTTGTCGCGAAAACAACGTGGGTTTTGGGACTTGCCAATAATAAGTAACTTCCTTTTTTCTGTGCCTGTAAAATTTGCTGCAACCAAAACCGTGAACCTTTCTTTTGATAGTTTCCACCAATGCCACTATCGCCCTTAAATTTCAACGTTCTGTTGGGCATTAGCCTGTAGAATAGACCCGTTTCATCTGCATTGAAGATGTCGTGGTCTTCATAATTTTGTCGTATGTTGGGCCATTTATTTTGCAACCAATCATCTACTACTTCCATATTAACTGACGCTGCTTCGCCTACAACTTTTCCACTGTTGATATCGTGGCGTTTTTTAAATCTTTCGATCCAGCTTCGACTACATTTGAAATCGCTATCTTCCACTTTGATTCCCAAGTCTTCTGCTTTTGTTTGCAGTAAAGCACCGGCAATCGTCGCATTCTTACCTCTTTGCTGAGAAAACCATAATAAAAGCCCTTTATCCACTTTATCGTGAGCTGATTTTCTAATTTTTTTGGCATTAGAATTTTTTTGTTCATAATAATTCTTGAGTATTTTATCTCTTTCTTTCCAAATCATACAAACCGTCGACTTGTTTAAATTCAGATTCGTACACACTTCAGCTTGTTTTGAACCACTTTGCAATTTTTTAATAATTTCATACTTTCTTTCTAAAGTGAAAGCTTTGCGCTTTTGTTTTTGATTATGACTTGGCGCCATGTTTATAAACCCACAATTGGTAAACACTGTAACACGAACGGACAACGTAACGTGACTAATTTGTGAGACAGACTGAAGGGGAAGGACTGACAGGCACCGCGTTTTTGATGTAACAGAGTTTTCGGGGGATTCCCATTCGAGCGACAAAGAAAGTTCATTACAAGCGGCACAGTGTTTTCGGTTGAAACGTAAAATATGGTTCATTATATGCGAAAGTTCAATATACGCGAGTTCATTACAAGCGAAAAGAAAATACATTGAACTTAAGGGACGATTTATTTGGCCATCTAAAACGGTTTATAATAACCGAGAATTCAATATAACCGGGTTCATTATAAGCGGTCTCTACTGTAGTTTCAGCTTAACTTTGTCCACTATTGTATACACTACCAATCTACAATTTCATATATCAATTTCCATCCTGTAATTTGATATTAAACATTTAAAAAATATAAATTCTTTCTTGACACTTGAAGATTGTTTTGCATCAATTACAATAATTAAAATGTAATTTAAACAAAGTTATTGTTACCAACATTAATCTATTCTAAATCTAAAATTGGTAATAGCCAATAAGAGCACTTTATCAATCTGCAATTCAACCATCATCTTTCATTCTAACTTTACTCTATTGATATTTACAATTCTAAGTGACTAGAAATGTTTTTTCAATCGTTATAACCCACCCTGTATACTGTTAATATTTGGATAAAAAACGTATAATTAACTATAATGGATACTACATTGTTTTAAAGATAACAATAATGTTGATATTATAAAATTGATCTTATTAATTCTATTTATAGTATTTGAAAGATAACTTTCTCTCATCAGTGTTACTTGTTATTAAATAAAAGAAATAATGCAGCTTATTTTATATACCGTTGCTTAGTATTTTTATTGGACATGCACCGGATGGTTCTTAAAAAAACGGAGAGAAACTATGTTATTTGTTTTTTGACTGTAAAAATGAATAGGACGATTCGAAAAGAAGCTACAAATTGCCCTAGATTTAATATTATGTTCTAAACTATACTATACAGGCTTTTTATCACTCAATGTTGATATACGAAGAGGAGACAAAAAGTTCCCGGAATTTTGTTTTAACTCTTTATTACCACAACATAGGTACACAGTCACTTAATCGCCTTCAAAGTAGGCGCCGTCTGAACACACACACTTGCTCCACCGCTCCTGCCATTGTTGGAAACAACGATGAAAGTCCTGTTGTGGTATCTTCCGAAGTTCAGCCGTCGCGTTGGTTTTGATGTCTTCTACGGTGTCAAAACGGTTACCTTTGAGGCCCTTTTTGAGCTTGGGGAAGAGCCAGAAATCCAATGGCGCTAAATCCGGTGAGTAGGGAGGCTGCTGGAGGACTGGAATGTTTTTTTCTGCAAGCCATGTTTGCACAACAATCGACGTGTGGGAGGGAGCATTGTCGTGATGGAGTGACCATCCTTCTTGCCATTTGCCTGGACGTTTTCTTCGAACTGCTTCCCTCACTCTTTTCAAAACTTGCACGTAAAAAGGACCGTTAACCGTTTGTCCAGCTGGTACAAATTCATGGTGCACCACACCTTCGTTGTCGAAAAACGCAATGAGCATCACTTTTGTTTTCGATTTGACATGACGTGATTTCTTTGGTCGAGGAGAAGACGATGTGTGCCATTTTGATGACTGCATCTTGGTTTCCGGGTCGTAGGCGTACACCCAAGTCTCGTCACCAATAACGATTCTCTGCAAGAACATCGGGTCCCCTGTGCTTTTTTCAAAACATTCGGCCGCCGTCAACTTCCGAGTTTCCATCTGATCCGGATTCAGCAAGCGCGGGACAAACTTTGCACTGACACGTTTCATCTTCAAATCATCTGACAGGATTGCGTGTATGAATCTATGAGAGATCCCCGCTTCTTCTGCCAACTCGTCGATGGTCATTCTGCGGTCTGCTCTGATTAATTGTTTCACTCGCTCGACCATTCCTTCGTTCCTGGAGGTTGAAGGTCTCCCACTGCGACTCTCGTCTTCCAGCGATTCCTGTCCACCCTTAAATCTTGAAAACCACTCGTAAACGGCTGTTTTCTTTAAAGAATCGTCACCGTAAACTGTTTGTAAGGCTAACAAAGTCTCTGAAGCACATTTTCCCAATCTGCACATGAACTTGATGTTCGCCCGTTGCTCGAACTGCAACATCGCGCCAACTGATCACCACACACTCCTACCTTCCGCTAAACTGCAGTCACACTGCGTGTTCAGACTTGCTCAGACCTGTCAGCGTCATAACTATGCACCATAAGGAATGTACTGTACAAAATTTATTGTGATTGCATCACAACTGCCAACACTACGACACAATTCCGGGAACATTTTGACTTCTCGTCGTATAACCTCTTCCCTCATTACCTTTTGTATTCTGTGTTTCGTATTCGTATTTCGACTAAGTTGTCGTCATCAGCAGATAATTAAACAGTGTCGCACTCTAGTTTTCCAGATACGACACTATTTAATTATCTGCTGATGATGACAACTTAATTGTCGAAAACGTATACAGAATACAAAAATTAATGTGGAAAGGGGTTATATATCAACCTTAAGTGATTAAGTTAATCAATCACAGCCTCCATTAAATTTACCTATACTACACAGGCTATTTTTTAAATACCAGGTGATATATATATTTCAATTTAAAATAAACGAATTTGAATATAGAATATTTTCTCATCTCCAAAGACTAGTATACGAAATGACGATAAAGAACATATTAAGAAGAAGCTTAGTATTCCTAACAGTACTTACCCACCACATTATAGTAAAAAATTAAAATTTTGCGAATAACTTTTATATACATTATGAGTTCAAAAAAAAAGAAAAACCACAACAGAGTTGGCCATGAAATTTTGAAGTACACTTTTCTTAATTGTCAAATATAGTGTCATATGCAACTGATACTTCATAGAATAAAGATTCGACATGTTTGGCGTCATAGAAAGATCATGACACACTGGAGGTGTTTTTTTTAAACTTAAGTTATCGCATTGATTAAGTATATAGAGTTTATTTGTATTTCAAGTTGGATTTGGATATAAAATCGTATACCTAACCTCACTAATATTAAATGACATCTACACAAAACATAACCTTATACAACCAAATTGAATAGTTTCAGAAACTGTCTCAGACACATTTTTATTCTGTTTAAAGATTATTACGTTATTTATTTATAAATGTAAAACTTATAAGTTTATATTCTTTATCGAACGATGTGTTTAAAATTGAAAAACACAACATATTTCGAGATTTCTTTTTTTTAAGATCCAACGGGTACATGTGCATATCTTTAAATGGACAATAAAAGAATTCGTTAAAACATTGAGTGATAAATATGTATTGGTATTACAATTTAAAAGTGAAGCAAGTATTTAGATTATTATTATAATTAATATAAAGCAATACAGATTTGTTAGTGCCTTTATTATTTGGAATGTTTCGTGTACGAAAGTGAACCGCTTTTCCACAAGTAGATGTGAGAAATTCATAGAGAAGAGACAACAGAGGTGCATTAAAATAAAAGCCTAATTGTACAACGAATCTGTTCCTGTTTGCACCTTGAACGGTCCTAAGTATTTTGTTTAATGAAGATCGAAAACAAAACAATTATACCCTAATCTAAACCTTTTATTTGAAGTCTTAAGTTTAAAGTATTTAGACATTAAAATGTTTGTTAAAAGTTTAAAAATCAACTTAGTGAATGACAAAAAATTTCTGGTAATATCTACCGAAGATGTAGATGAGTCTCTTCGTCTTGTTTGAAACAGTAAAACATAGAGTAAATTAGATAAATATCTTCATATACAGTTCCTGTCAGATTCATTAAAAAAAGGGTGCCCCAGACATTGAACATTAACACATTACACAAGTGCATATTTAAATATCTATAGTTAATTGAGAACAACTTCTTAACACAAATTTATTTTTAACTTGCAAAAGACAATGTTAAAATATAAATAAAAAGGTACTAACAAAAAAGATCCTATAACTCAAGCTTATTTAGATTCTTCAATGGAACATAGAACTGTTAATACAATACAAAAAAAAATCTATAGTTTTGTGTGTAGAATACAATGATAAATTTTGAATGCGGCTCTGGTGTCTTTACTATGTCTCGACTTCAATAATGAATAAAACTACGTATCGCAACTTGTTAACTGAGTAGCACGCAGCGAAATGTATATAGGGCATACAAAGAATGCATAATCGTATTTTGACAAATTAGAAAAATTAGTATATCGTGTATTTTATTAATGTTTTTACATTTCATCACGTAGAATACTCAAGTAATTCTTTTGTTTATACAGCACAAATGAAAATCCATAATTTTTTCGCTGAGAGATGTTCGTCATTATGAAAAACTGTTCGACGACTAGTGATGTAATATTGGCATAATGTGGTAGAATCTTTACCAAAAATGAGGCTCTTTTTTTAACAAAGATTAAGATTTTGGCTACAACGCGATCGTTTTTTGCGACGCATAACAGCAAGTGAACACTAGCGGTGGTCTTAACGGTTGCGAGACTCCGGGCGGCAGATTTTTGCAAGACCCTTTGCATAAAATGTAAAGTAGTTCTGTATATCGTAATGGTACTTACGCTATGGCCGCCACTGGTGATCACCCATACTCTATTTGATGTAACTTCAGTGGTTGATTGTCAAGAGCGTTACTTTGTGAAATTCCATTACACTGAGTAATTAAGTTAAACGCTTAGTGTGACATTTAGCCAAAGTGCTTTATTTATTCCGTAGATTTTGTAACGTTTCTATTGCTTCGACGAGTAACTTTCTCCCATTTGCTACTTTCGTCACGATGCGTTCGCTTTTACAGCTTTCGTACAACTGATTACATTCTCACCATGCGTAGACCTCACGACGATACGCCCGATATATATTTCAACGCGTGCTACCACGTTAACATTTTGCCATGCACAGCTTTTATAATAAATCATTAGTTTTAGTATAATTTTAATATATTAGTGAAGTATACCGACAAAATTATTTTTTTTAGAAACAAAAGCAAAATATGCTACAGTAAGACTTGTTCGTACATGAGTTTGAAGAAGACTAACTTGTATAAAATATGATCACGTTAGCTTGGCCAATCCTGGAGATATAAAACATCTTGACTATGAAGTACAGATTCTATATAAAATAAAATGCTTGATTGGAAGAACTATATCTTTTGAAATTTAAAAATGTTCCTATATTGACGAGCAGTCAAAGTTAGATATATACATTTGGACACCATAGAAAAAAAGATAGAATGATTTTTTCTCAATTTCCAATACCCAGTATCACAAGAATAAAACAGTCGTGGACTTGGGTTAATGTAATTTTTTTTCTTAAAATCATTCGAAGATTAATCTATATATTTCTCTATAAGCTCTGGAAATTTTGTTGTGTAATTTTCTCTGCCTTTTTTGCCTTTCAATTCTCTAATATTTCTCAAATTTTCTAGTGTCCTCTAAACTTTCGGAGTAACCTAAATATATTTTTTATCTTCGTGATAGCATGCATTTCTTGTATTTCGATATTATTTTTCCACTTCCAGACTTCTTTTGTATATTTTACCTCTACCACTCTCTTGCAATCGGTTAATTATTGCTTTTAATTTTCCTATATAAAGTAAATTGTAACCTGTATTGTACTTGCTCGATAATGTCCTAACAGAAGAAACTAGTCGCAGTAAATATATAATATAGTATGAAATTTGGACAAAGTGTTTTATTTATTCTTTAAAAACAAAGTAGTTGGTCAAATGGGTGAAAGTATATTAAATTTTATAAAACGGTAAATATAAACAATGTACATTATTTCAAATATCTCCTGGCTCGCACCTTTGTCCCAGTTCCATTCAACTACTTTCCAAAATACTCCCAGTCAAGGTAGGGCGAAGTTAAAATTCTTAAAGTTTCTAACATATTGTAATGCCAAATTGAATTGTTATGTATTATTGAGAAATGTTTTGGCTCCACTATTAAAGTCCATTCCTTAAAGTTAATACAATTTTCGGCTGTTTCATAATATTTTATTCCACGACCTATTCAATGTTATTTTTGCCAGCATGGTAATCTGTCTTGTATTTCTAATCCCCTCATTGTTTTATAAATTCCCTAATCCCAATCTATGCCATCACGAGCTTGTTTAAACTCGAAATCACTCTGTATTCACAAGACGATTGTATTTCTTTTAGTACCAGGGTTGGAGAGTCACAGATCTATTTCTTTGAAGCTGTTTTATAGAAGGTTTATATAACTAAAGCTATCGAATAATTAAGAATCTACATAATTGGATGTGGTACAAACTCTGGTGATAGACAAGCGACAACTCAACCAGCTAGAACAAATACTGTTATTTATGCCAGCGAAATAAGTAGTACTTAATAATCATTCAGCTTGATCAAAAACGAATCGAACAAGTTTCACTGTAGGTGTCCACTTTCAATTAATCTCTTTCAGTTTTCGATTTTAAAATCTATTGTTGCATAAAGTGCCTTAGCGATTACTAATATTTAATATTATTATTCGTAGACTGATTGTATAAATATGTTTTATTATTATTATTATTATAGACTTATGTATATTTGAAAGAAATTAATATGCTAAAAGAATTGTATATATAAATCGATAGATTAAATAGGCATACATTTACTAAAAATATTCAAGTATCTGTCTTATCATATCAATTACAATATGGAGTTTATATATTTTACATATCTATTAAGAAACTATTTTTATATGTTTGGCGTTTTGATTTTGTGGTACATATTGTACTCTTGTATAATAAACACTATCATCAAATTCGTCTTATTATTATTCCGTAATATATGTTAATTTAAATACTTCTTCTAAAGGTAAGTTAAATACTATGATTTCTTAAATTATTTTGTTTAAAGTAGATATTAGATATATTGAGTTCCACAACGGTTCAAATACAAAATAATCATTCTCCTTATCTCTATTATCTTAGAAATTTGCCCGGATTTCTACCTATTCAATCTATTTTCCACTTAAACGAATTTCACCAGAGTACGACCGGAATTAATAAATATTTCCATTAAAACTCATTTTGGGATCAATTTTTGATAACAATGAAATCTGAACATTTTATGTAAAGACGTTAAATTAGTAGTTATTTTGAAATATTTTCACATTTCAATTCTATTTAGTAGATTGCACTTTTAAATAAATAAAAAACAATTATTCCAATTTCTATTCAATATTTACAAAAATTAATTTTCATCTAAATTTCGACGTTTAAGTTATAGTTTCAAACCCATCTGCTTCTACCGAAAGACTGCTTAAGATTTCACCATACTGTCTAAAATGGCACAATATTTTTTAAAAAAAGGCCGTTTATTAAATACTATCCAAACTACACAGGTTCTCAATTCTAGTTTAATTCTCAGAATTTGCTACTACCAAAGATGTAATAAAAATTGAGATGTTGTATAATAGATAGCGCTACATTCTGTTGTAACTATTCTACAAGTTAAAAAAGGTATTAATTAAAAGTTTAAAAACAGAGACAATGTATGGGAGAGTAAGTTTTTACTTATTTATTTATTAATATTTTTTCTTCTAAATTCTTGTATTACATACTATATATTAAGAATATATTCCAATAAATAATTATTTTAATTTCTATATACAAATTATTCTTGATTTATAAATATAAAGTCTAATTCTTCTACATTAATAAAATAATATCCGTTTTGGTGATGGCGTCATTTAATATGCATTGTACAAACTTTCAAAATTTTTAAATATAAGTTTTGAATCCAAATAATGCAACTTTCATAACACAGTTTAGATACTGTATCAGAGACGGCGCTATGACCTTTGAATTTTTATATTTAGTAATATTTTTATTTAAATCATTTTATTGTATTAAATATTACGAATTCAATACAGAAGGTAGTATTTCGTTATAAAAGTCTCACAATATAGTTTTCTAGAACGATAAAGAAATCTTTATTTTTGCATGGGGGAACGATTAAAACTTTGACATGAGTTGCTATATAAGTTTGGTATCTAAAAGTATTTATAAACACGTATACAAATATAAACAACCATATTTTTTAATCTTTACGTCCATAGATGTTATGAAATTACTATAATTAAATAAATACAGTACTATATAAATTACTATAATTAAATACATTCCTAATTTTTAAAAGAAATGGAAAAGAAAGTAATTCTCGTAACTGGTGGTTCGGGACTTGTTGGCAAAGCCATCCAAACTATCATTTCGTCTGAAAAGAAAGTCCCGAACGAAGAATGGATATTTCTCAGTAGTAAAGATGGAGATTTATGGTAGGTAAATTGTGTGCAATATATATTGAATTATTAAAGATTTTGTAGCAATTACCAAACTACACAAGCACTATTTAAAAAACATGAACCTACCCACGTTATACATTTAGCTGCCATGGTCGGCGGACTATTTCATAATATGTCCCACAATTTAGATTTTTTTGTAAGTTTTTATATAATTATCTTTGCTTTAAATATCAAACGTTAAGTTTTAGAGGAAAAACATGCAAATGAATGACAACATCCTTCAAGTTAGTTTTGAAATGGGAATTAAAAAAGTTGTGTCTTGCTTATCAACTTGTATATTTCCAGATAAAACGACATATCCAATCGATGAGACAATGGTATTTATAAATTTGGTTGTAGCATTAATCAATTAAGGTTAATATAACCCCTCTTTTAATTATCTGCTGATGATAATTTAGTTGTCCAAATATGTATACAGGATACAAAAATTATTGTGGTAAGGGGTTATATTAACCTTAATTGATTCATTTAATCAACCATAGTCTAGATTAAAATTAATTATTTATGTGCTAGGTTCATAATGGACCACCTCATCCATCAAATTTTGGCTACAGTTATGCAAAACGTATGATAGATGTAGAAAATCAAGCGTACCACCAACAACATGGATGTTTATTTACATCAGTTATTCCGTGCAATGTCTTTGGACCATATGATAATTTTAATTTAGAATCTAGTCACGTTATTCCTGGATTAATCAGAAAATTATATGATATAATTCAAAAGGATGGAAATACCTTTACCGTAATGGGTACAGGAGCACCTCTACGTCAGTTTATATATTCATTAGATTTAGCTAAACTATTTATTTGGGTCCTTAGGGAATACAATGAAGTTCAACCGATAATTTTGTCAGGTTAGTACCCAATTGCAATTTTAATATGTTTGTATTTAATTTTTGTTTTTAAATAGTGGATGAAGAAGCTGAAGTTTCAATCAAAGAATTGTCACAGGAATTAGTGAAAGCATTCGATTTCAAAGGAAAAATTGTATTTGACACAACAAAAGCTGACGGACAATATAAAAAAACAGCAAGTAACAAAAAATTAAGAACTTACCTGCCCGACTTCCAATTTACTCCATTTGAAGAAGCAATTAAATCTACCGTTGAATGGTATAAAGAAAACTATTCAATGGCAAGAAATTGAAATGTATTAAATAGTTAAGCTTCGCTTATGTTAATGCAAATAAATTATATAAACTTGTTTAAAAAGTCTTTATTTAATATCCCATAATATACATAAAATATTTACAATATAAAATTAAATTACACCTACAATAATTTCATACATCTTGAGTTAAGACATAAGCTTCGTCACTTATCAATGCCTCTATATTATAAAATGCAGCGTGCAAAGTAATAATGAAAAAGGAAGCCCCTAACACCCAAAACATAGCGCCGTGAGCTCCCACGAAATAGTAGACAGGCATCGAACATACAGCAACAATTCCATATTGCTGGGCTAAAGTTAATTCCTTTCCAAATAAAACAAACTTCCTTTCTTTGTGACGCTGAGATAACTTATAGCCTACATAAAAACTGCCACAGATCGCTAATAATACCAACGGCGACGTAATTAAACAATAAGCAACTAAGCCCAGAAAGACAAATAAATAATTACTTTGGAAATATTCTACGTTTCTCATGATACGTCGACTAAGTCTAGGTATTGATGGGGCTGGCTTAAAATTAGAGGACTGTACAAATACTAACCATGGTCTTACATTTTGGCGTTGCTGTTGAAACCAATCTTTAGGATCTGGTATCTGCACAGGGAATTGCAAAAAACTAAAAGAGTAATTTAGAGTACACGTAAACAATAGAAATATGGGTTACCTAAATTGATATTTTTTTGCATTTAAATCAGGTGGTGGTGCCATTTCACCAGAAACATCTATTGATACGTCCGTCATTTTGGTTATTTAAACCACTTTATAAACAGTAAAATCACATTAACTGTTGAAAATACATTAAATATTGTGCTGACGTATTTAAAATACCATTTTAATGTCAAAACGGTGTCAAATCTTAAGTCTGTTAAATGAGTCTATTTCTTCTTATTATTATGTATATGTAGTCCAATAGGAAATTGTGTTTTAAGGCATCAAAACAAAGATTCGCTTGAGCCAATTGAATGGCGTTGATCCACATTTCAAACTGAATGGGACAACGTGATTGGTGGAATTCATACGGCAGATGCGTCATACGCCATTAACCGTTTTCAAGCGAAAGAAAATAGCGTGTGTTGGTGTAATTGAGTTTATTTTGTGTAAATTTCGTGTTTTTATCAGTGAAATTGAAGACGAGGTGAAATGAATTTCGCCAGGAATTTGATAACGGATTTGCGTGAAGCGGAAAACGAAGAATTAGACACATCCTCCGGTTGCGACACGTCTTTCGAATTATCCAGCGACATTTCTTTATTGAGCCCGATGACCAGTCATGTACCTAGGAAGTTAGATTTTTCCGATTGTGAGACGCATTTGAACACCCCCGGACCGAAGTCATCTAATTACAGCCCACCGTATAAAAGAGTTAGGGCACTCAGATTATTCGACAGCCCCCTGACTCCCAAGACAATTTTAGAGAAATCGTCTGTGTGTGCTACACCAGCTCCCAGAACTAGATTATTTGCAACAGACAAACCGCGAGCCGTCGCTAGTGCTTATGCAAAAAATGATAAACCAGCAGCAAATGTTAATCCTTTTACTCCAAATGGTATGTACACAACAGAATGAACAAACAATAAGCAATTAAACATGTCCTCTTTTTTGTGTAGGTATGCTGTTGACAAAGAAAAGAACAAGATCGATAAGATCTTTGGTTGGTTCTCCAGAATTAACAACTTCTAAAATGGATTTAAATGATTCAGACGCATCAGATGCAGAAATAGAACAACCGACAAAAAGAGTAGCTTTATATGTAAGTACATTCACATTTATTTCTCTCTATTACTAGTGTTACTAATGTATTTCCTATATTGTGTTTGTTGTTCTGTATTTATTGAAAGGGAAAGTTACAAATTTTACTGTTACAATAACCTAGATAGTATCTACAACTTATTTTTTAGTTATGGTTGATTTTATATTGTCAAAATAGTATTTCTTTTTCCTGCTACTGGAATGTGTTGGAACATTTTTTTTGTAATTTGTGTTTTTATTTTCTTTGATCATTTATTGTGTATGTCATGTATGCAATAATGTACAGTATTCTAACATATGTTATACAAAATTGTTCAGTTAACTTCGATCGAAAGTTTTGCATTATGTAATACTTATACATCTGCTTTTTTTATGTGCAAAATAGACTTTTTAATTAAAAATTTAAATACAAAACAGAAGATATCTAGATTTTTAATATCGTATAATGTAAAGGTAATTTAAACAAACAGTTGTTTTAGTTAAACAAGCTATGTACATACTTCGTCACTTCATTATCAGTATTAAGTTCTTTATCGTTCAGTATATTCTGTAAAGAATTGTGAATCTAATAAATCCAGGTTTAAAGAGTTAAAATGATGCAGTAAATAGGATTGATGCTTTCGAATCAGGCTGAAAAACTTTTTTTCAATTTTAGGTTGCTATTTTTATTTGCTAATGAAATAAAGATCAATTTCTATATCGAACAAGGGAATTTAATCATCTTTATAGATGTCGATAAATTAATTTGATTAATCAACTGCTAAATTGTTAGCCTTCCTCTATAATAGATTCCGATACATGGTTTTATAATTATTAAATTATATCCACTAATGTATATGTTGTATTACATGAATTTTATTCTAATAATTTTCTCTAGGCACATCATTAATTCTTAATCAATTATTTCAAATATGTGTTCACATAGTATAGTTCCCAAATTCTAAATCACTCGTCAATATATATTTATGCTCTATGACAATCGGACATTAATTTGATGTAAATTTATTTTATTGAAAAGTCCATGTAGATTGAATCAAGAGATCAATAAATATACAATCATATCATTCGATGTCCAAAATACCATAGAATCTGATCATAATAACATTCTTTACCTGCTAATTTCAGGTTTCTCGTTAAAGTATCTTATTGACCTGTCTTCATACATTTTATTGTAAGAAGTATTAGATTAGTGCAAAGGTCTTGTTAGGATTTTATATAGACTGTTGATTGAATGTCGTTTAACACTGAGTCAAAGAAAAGAATGTCTGCAGACATGGATACGTGCAGTTAATTCATTGTATTGATGTAAATGACATTATGAGCAATGTCTTTAACAATGATTCAGTGAAAAGAATATCTGCACTCGTGGATATCTAAAATTAGTTAATTGTAATCTTCCTCGATATAGGGACGTGTTATAATTAATAATGAAATCAGATATCTTGCACTTTTGATATATGTATTGCGTTGTAGAAGTTTGGAAAGTTTTATCCATTTGAGTTGGCACACAAACAAAGTACATACAAACAATACCCTTTTGGAAGTTACAGTGAATAGTTGGCTAGCAAAATTTAGAGACGACTTCGATTTTAAATCTGGCTTTGGTTGTTCAAATGTTATTTCAGATTGCCCTGTTGGTAACATACTAAAGACGAATTCACAAACACCAACTGAGGTAGTCGTTAAGAAACTAAGTTGTGATGTGACAATGCCTTATCAATATATTAAGATTAAATCATTATACACCACAAATCGAAACTAAGCTCTCAAAAATAATGGCTTACTAACGACTTGTAGCTAATTTTGAATACTTGCAGTAGCATACAGCCTCGCTGGAAAGGCTATATAGATGCTATTATAAATAAAATAAATAATATATGTAATTTGGTACTTTTTTAACTTAGAAAAACGATTTAAACATTTATTTACACCCGTCGTAGTTGACAATCCACCTTTACGAGACATTTTTCGCGTCATTGATATGATACAAGCTATCGGCAATACCTGCAGCTTTCGCCACCTTTTTCGGTTGCTTCCGCCTGTCACCCTGAACATTGTTCAACCTTACAGCGTTTGTTTTAATATTAGAATCATCTACGAAGTTTTGCTATGTAGTTTAATCACACACTGGCATCTTCTTCTGAATATGTAATTAAATTTGCCAGCGTGAACAGTGAAGCGTTTTTTATTACTTCATTGTGAGGTCTCGAAGAAAATTCTATTAGTGACATCGATCGCGAAAGCTTACGAATTTTAGCAATTATCTTAACCAATCGATTTTCATTTTTTTTATTTTTTTCACTTGAAAGAAGAACAGAGTATCTGCAGACATGGATAATAACAATGGAAAAGTTCTATTACTACCTTATAATCTAATCGAATCTAAATATTTATTTTCTTGTATCTTACAAAGTTTAACTCCTCCTAAGTGGTGAAAAATAAAGTCTTCTTGATCTTCCTTCTTTTCCAGGACCGTAGTAACTTTAATTACACATTGTGTACTTTATTTCACTGTATTTTTTTTAATAATTAATTTTTTTAACTTACAGGAAAGTAATATTTCTCGATATCATCAGGAGTTCCACGAACTAGAACTGATTGGTTCGGGGCAGTTCGGATCCGTTTATAAATGCATCAACAGACTGGATGGTTGTATATATGCTGTTAAAAAATCGACAAGGCCTGTAGCGGGCAGCGTGTTAGAAAAAACAGCTTTGAACGAAGTTTACGCCCACGCAGTTTTAGGTAATGACCCGGACTTCCATCAAGGCGTGCAGCTCCTAATCGCGACAATATCTATTTTGTTAACAGGAAAACATCAGCACGTAGTACGTTATTATTCGGCCTGGGCCGAAGATAATCACATGATCATCCAGAACGAGTACTGCAACGGGGGTTCCCTGGCGGAACGGATCGGCCAGGAAGTTCTGAGCGCGGCAGAGCTTCGCAAACTACTGCTACACGTCGCGGAGGGACTGCGCTACATCCATTCGGAAGGCCTGGTCCATCTGGACATAAAACCCGGGAATATTTTCATATCGAAGGAGAAGAGGATTCAGTTTACGAACTACGATTCGGCAGACGACGGTTTCGAAGATTTGGACGAGTTATCGCACGGGGAGGAGGAAATAACTTATAAAATCGGCGATTTGGGGCACGTCACGAGTCTAAGTAATCCTCAAGTAAGTACCAGTAGTTATGTAGTTTTTTCTATTTAATTTGTAGTTATTAAGATCAATTTAATTCACTATATTCTCAGACGTTTAATGTGCCTACACTGATTCAAAGAAAAATAGTATTTGACGGCTTGGATACTTGAAGTAGCAAAAACAGAACTTCTCATAAACAATTACAGAACTATCTGCTTCTGGGTTTCCGGGCTGGAACCGCGTCACTAGTATATCTGCCTATTTCTATGGTCGCAAAATCCGTGAAACTATAGAGATCTTTAAACACCCCAATAACCTTAACCGCGATGATGGCTACCCCCTACATAACGCTTGGCAATCGTGTATTTCTAATCTACCCAACCGCAACGCTCCATTGACCCATTATCCATATATAAACGCGTCCCCCATCGACTTACACCAGTTTCAGTGCAGTAGTTCAGCCCTGAAGATGTCCCATACAAATGGGTACGAAACGTCGGCAGATATACTAGTGACGCGGTTCCAGCCCGGAAACCCAGAAGCAGATAGCACGGACCACGACCGCGGAAGTCTACGTACCAAATTAATTACAGAACTAATAATGTATTATATGTAAACTTTATAAAGAAAACAATAAGTAGCAAGTCTGCTTCAATATATTTAGTTGTGTTAACAGCTTATCCTCAGACTACATTTTAATGTGGTAGGTGACGAAACACGAATTGGAAATAATATCATTCAGAAACTGGTCAGCATTAACTTTGGAAGTAATGTTGAAACTTTTAGAATATTAACCTCAGTAGAAGTACATTTTGTAATGGGTTACTATAGGCTTGTCTAGTTGAACAGCAACCTTACATGAATTTCTTTCCAAGTCTCTCTACCGTGAGGTGTAAGATTGTGGAGTTGAGTTGACTAGACTTTTCTCCTGTTGGGTGTCTGTATCTAAGAGTTATCTACCTCAGTTATTTTTTGGAAAAGCTCTCCATCCATCTAACCATTATCTTGTCTTCCTCTTGTTATTGGTTTCCGTTTTTGTCCTTCATATTTCTAATATTATGGCTTTACCTCTATCTTAGTTGTTTCAGCGTGGATAGTTTCTAGTTGTCTTTGAAGCTTTCCTACGTGTTTTATCCAAATTTTCTGCAAGACTTGTTTTGCTTTTTTACTGTGATTTTGGCTAGTTTTCTCTTTTGTATATTTCATAGTCCTCTGTCACTTTCATACTAACGAATTTTTTCCATGTTATCTTTTTCTCTTTAATTCCTGTTTGCACTTCTGTTGACTACCAGTTTGTTCTTTTTATGTAGTTGTTTCCTGCTTTTGTCCTTTCACAACTTTTTTTTTACCGCTGTCAGTATTGCCACTTCTTTATTATTTTCCTAAGTGTTTCTTGGAATTTAATTCTATGGTTTATCTCCTTGAATTTATGTTTATAATGTAATTTACAGTGATTCAGAGAAACAGAGTCTCTGCAGGCATGGATGCGTGAAATTATTTCATTCTAACCTTCCTCGAGATAGAGACGTGTTATAATTAATGATAATGAATACTGACGTCTGGTACTTTTGATGTGTGTATTATATTGCCAGTAATTCCTTCTGAAATTCCTAATTTAAGATGTACTGTCTTTGAAATTTAGCCCCCATTTCACCACCTTTGAAATTTAATCAAACAAACAATAGAAATTAAGATGTATTGCACTTTTTCACCACCATTGTCTAATCATGCACTTTTCTTAATCACTGCAGGTTGAAGAAGGCGATTGCAGGTACCTCCCGTCGGAAATTCTACACGAAAAATACGATCATTTACCGAAAGCCGACATATTTGCACTAGGTCTGACCGCTTTGGAATCCGCCGGTTCCGGTCCGCTGCCCAAAAACGGCGAGAAATGGCACAAAATCAGAAACGGGGAACTGCCGACGATCCCCCAGGCCCTCGCCAGAGACACCATCGACCTGCTCAGATCGATGATACATCCGGAACCAGCGGAACGACCCACCGCCATACAAGTTCTCCAACACCGCGCCCTATCTCCCGTAGGAAACAAATCGAAAGCCCAATTGCACAGGGAATTGAACGCAGAACGATTGAAGAACGAGATACTTTCCAAGCAACTAGTTGAGGCAGCTAAATGCATTAAGTCAATCGCACCTGAATCGAAACAGTTGAAGTCAGTTACTAGATTAACGTCCAGATTGATCGGCAAGAAAGTTAACAGAAGTATCAGCACAACAACTTTTTAAATCGAAAGGTATGAAGAGGTGTGGTGTCTACATAGAAGTAACTTTGTATATAATTCAAATTTGATACGAACAAATGATATTGAGACGGGAAAAATTAATGTATATTATATATATATATATCTTGCACTTTAGAAGTTAGGTTAGACTCTTAAAAATATACATCTATTATTATTTTTATTATTATATCTTCATTGCATTAATAAAAGTTATACGTACAGCAAGGTATTTCATTCCTTTATGGATCGTGATAAAGAAAATGAAGTACTTGAACTCCCTCGTAATGTTCCAACCCTCTTTAAATTAATCTTTTCGGAACAGTTGAAATGTAGACACCGATTTCTTTTAAATGTTGAACGGATCTTTTCGTAGTAGTTTTTGATTTGTGATGAAGCTGTGTTTTGCAAAGGCTGTTGATTAATGAATATTTTCTTTTTTTTATTATTATAATTTTGTACGTGATAGGACTCGTTAGAACTGACATTATTAGAACTCAGCTCGGATGCCTAGGTAGAACGTTCTTTTAATTTTTTTTAACATCTATATTAGTATTTTCTTTATAATATTATTTCCTTAATATATAACATGTTTCCGATATAAAAGTATTAAAATTTTACAAAAAAAAATCGCATTTACTTCTATAATATTAAAAAATAGTGCCTATATTAGCAATCGATAAAAAAATATATTGAGTTGACATATAAATATGTTCCTTTCTACTTAACGAATTTAAATTTTTCATTAAATAATACAAAATCTGTATTCGATAATATTTTCATTGTAATTAAGTCGAATTCGTAGTCATTTGAATGGTAATTTAATATAAAAAGTTTATATTCGATATCTTTCATTTCATCATCAATATTAAATGTGTAATCCATATTTTATAAAGACATCGAACGAGATAAGATTCTGATGAAAGTACGGTTGTAATATCTTCTCTGATGATTTCATTTCTATTTAACAGCTTATGACAGAGTGATTTAATAATCTTACGATAGGCATTGTATGATTTCGAATCCATATATCTGGAGAAGTTTCTTATTCTCACCTACTTATTGCTTTCCTCAGATATATTCACTTACAATTAGTTCTTGATGACCATTAATGATTATGCTTAAAGAAGATCGATTTCAATTTCAGAGGCTTCTTGCTATGTTTTACATAGTCTTCGTGTTCGTATGCAAATTACGTTCGGGACTCTGGTTAAGTGAGTAATAAAAACCCTTTACTACAATAATGTCTATATTCTAAAATCTATTTTGATAATTAAGCTGTCATCTTCAGTAGGAAAAATATAGTGTTGGAACTTGGGTTCATAGAAAAGCACACAGAAAAACTGCGACACACTTGGTGCTACACAAACCCAGTATTTGTGTGTACATCGAGTAGAGTGATTTACTTTTTCTGTATAATTTTATTATAAACCTTTGACTCTCAATCAAATACTTTACAATATTTATGTTTAAAATTTACTTGGTAATAATTAAAAATATTCTTTGTTTCGAACTTTACGTAACTGTATTCTCTAAATCGCTCTACCAACTCTTGTTACTAACTGAAATTTCCATTATTTCTGATGATTCATTTTATTTCTTCATCTTCATATTTCGAAGCAGTAACATTTTTCAGTTTTTAAGCCCGTATTCCCTTAACTGAATCTTACAACTCATTTCTGGATTGCACGATGACATTATCTCGTCAGTTTTCCATTATGTACATTTTTATAATCAAAAAATCGTTGCCAACCTATTTCAATTCCAACATTACAGAATATAAAAGCACTTTAAGCATTTTAAGAATTACTCATAATAGTTTATATAATATCGATTAATAATTTAAATTCAAACGACCACCTCTCGAAGTAGAACTTAGTTTTCAAAAAACAAGAACTTCCCATTTGTTGCTAAAGGAACTATTTATAAAATCAACCTAATATATTTAAAAAAATGTATATTCTCATTGTTATAGTATTACATAGTAATCTGCACTTTTTATATTATTTTGCATTTGTTTGTTTCGGTATTATTGGTTAAAAGAACCACAGACAATAAAATGAATAGAGAGATTCGTATAAATACATATATATACTTAGACCTCTATTTTTTTTAACAGAAAAGTATATTCAAATGTTTTTATATATTTTTCCAAGAGCACCATTATTTTTTATTGCATATTTAATGTAGTAATGTTGTATTTTTACAATTATTATTATTATTATTGGTATGTTAATTACAGTAATTGATGTAACTTTGGTAACTTGTTTGTTATATGCAACTTATGTGATAAAATAACTCAAATAACGTTTGTTGTAGGTTTTCTTTCTTGTCCGATAAATCTTTTCACATATATTAAAGAATTGTTGGTCCCTTTGAAATTCAATAATCGAAATATACGCAACCGTTACGATTGCGCCCCCCTCCTTCCTAACACAACTTCCAATTTCCTCAACTGCTGTAGCAAAAGCAAGACAAAAACATTCCTATAATGTGCCTTTATAAACACATTTTTTTTTATTAATAAAATATATATATTATATGAAAGAAATGTAAGATGTAATGTTAAAGTTTAGCCTTATTTTTGTATTTAATTATTTTGTAAAAAAATATTACCAAATATATTTAAATATACCTTATTTTGGTTTGTTTTATTTATATTGGGTTGGCAACTAAGTACTTTCGGTTTTTACTGATAAAGAGCGTTGCTTTATTTTTTGTATAACGTATGTTAGTGCTGTACTTTACCGTTTGTCGCGTGATACTAGTCACATTGACGTAACTTCAGAAGCAAGTAGTGCGTGATTTTTATTAAAGCTATTAGTTGTGGGTTAATTTTAAATGGGGTGCAGAAACGAACATTTTCGACATATTTTACTTCCGTAAAGGAAAGAAAGCTGCTGCGACTCACAAAAAGATATGTTAAGTTTATGGTGCTAATTGCTTAACAGAGCGCACGTGTCAGAATTGGTATAAAAAATTCCGTTCTGGAGATTTTTCCTTCAAAGATGAGCAACGTTCTGGTCGGCCTACTGAAGTTGATGATGACCAAATCAAAGTCATAATTGAAGAGGATCGTCATATAACTGTTCGAGAGGTTGCGGAGAGGCTACATGTATCGCACACAACAATTGAAAAACATTTAAAATGTCTTAGGCTAGTTAAGAAGCTTGATATTTGGGTACCTCACGAATTGAAAGAAATTCATTTAACACAAAGAATCAACTTTTGCGATATGCACCTTAGACGAAATGAAACCGACCCTTTCTTAAAAAGAATCATCACTGGTGATGAAAAATGGGTCCTGTACAGTAACATAGTTCGAAAACGATCATGGAGCAAACACGATAAATCAGCTCAAACCACATCAAAAGCTGTCAGTTTGGTGGAATTACAAAGGTGTCGTGTTTTTTGAGCTGCTTCCAAGCAACCAAACGATCAATTCTGATGTTTACTGTCAACAATTAATAAAACTGGATGAAGCAATCAAAGAAAAACGGCCAGAATTGCCAAATCGGAAAGGCGTAGTTTTCCACCAAGGTAATGCAAGGCCTCACACATCTTTGGCAACTCGTGGGAAACTATTGGAGCTTGGCTGGGAAATGATGCCACATCCCTCATACAGCCCTGATCTAGCACCATCTGATTACCATTTATTTCGAAGTTTGCAGAATTATTTGAATGGTAAAACTTTCACAAATGACGATGACCTTCACTCGCACCTGGTTCAGTTTTTTGCTGATAAGGACCAGAAATTTTATGAGCGCGGAATCACGCAGCTGAAAGAAAGATGGCAGAAGGTCATTGAGCAAAATGCAAAATATATATAATTGATTAAAAACTATTCTTTGTTTAAAAAAAAGTGTTTTATTGTATACTACAAAACCGAAAGTACTTAGAATGAATTTTGAAGTGTTAAAAATACAACGTTCAGCATTCTAGGGAGCAATTATCACAGTCACAGTTCTTCGGAGTGCCTGCTTAGAAAGCGTTAATTAAATCAGATTGTAAATCTAAAAAAAAATCCAGTAATCTTCACTATTGTTTACTGCTGCGATGCATCAAATAGTGCCAAATCATACCAAGACACCACAAATACAATTATGAGAATTCGAAAGCAGATGGAGAATATAATAAAAAACAGCGTTTAAAAATTTATTATAATCCGCAATATATGCTATATACATTAATATTTACATTCTATGTATTAAACTGTTGTAAAAATAATGCAGAATTATGAACAGAAAGTTTTAAATGACATATTTAGATTTAAAATTTTTAATCAAAATAAAAACCAGCAGAACCAACACATATTTAATAAAAGAAAAAAAAGGTAAAAACCCCTTTCCACATTAATGTTCGTATTCTATATATGTACTTCAACAACTAAGTTGTCATCATCAGCAGATAATTAATCACAGTTGTACCTGAATTCGCAGAAAAACTTGCACAAAATTATACCGCAGAAAAACCAAATACACACCGACTTAAATTTTATACAATTTAATATATTTTTCTTAGCCCTAAAACTAACACTTTAACAAGAAATCTCTTTCACTTATAGGGCCTCTTCTTTTAAGGTCGCTTTTTTTCAGGAGGTCGAAGAGGCAAGAATATGTTACTGGGTCCTTATCCATGTTTAACACACGGTTTATGTTCTTCGCAATGTATATGCTTTTGCAGCTGTCTAATTCAAGGTAATTATTTATATTTTTGACTAAATGTATAGACAATCCGCAATTACATTATAATTATTTTCTAGCACACCTTTCGCTAAGTTTGAAAAAGGTCTACGTGGAAAACTAGGAAAAATATATGAAACTGTTAGGTTAAAGCGAAATCCTGCATTATTTTTGAAACAATCTAATAGTCCGAGTTAAAAAAAAACACCTCCAGTGAGCTATGATTTTTCTATTCTTTATTCTTATAAATCTATGAAATGACATGCATCTAACATCAGACGTGTTCAAATGAGAATTAAGAAAAGTGTATGAAGTTAAGACATATTTAAAAATTTCATGGCCAACTCTGAGATGTTTTTCTTTCGAACTCATGTTACTTCTACGTTGGAAAGTCTCAATAATAAAAAAGATCACATGCGTGTACAGGAAAATAAACAAAATATACCCGTTCTTTCACTTGTTTGAAGCAAGTTGTAAATCATCAGAAATTCAAAAGCGCTTTGTTAATAACTTCAATCTTTATTTTTTGAAATAGGATTTAAGTAATTATTTAAATAAATTAAACTAGTGACATGAATTATTTAGCAACGTAAGTTGACTTTTAATTTGAAATTTCCCCTTTAGAAGCTATTCGTGTTAATTTTTAAGAATTGAAATAAATTAAAAATAATTAATGATAAAATTCAAATCTAAAACGGTTTTGCCACATCTTGGCTTCGGCGTCCTCGGAACTACTGCATGAGGCATCTTCAGTACTGCGTCGAAATTGCAATGAAACTGCACATAGCCCTGCGACAGCAGTAGTTAACAACTGAAGAAGTCTAATGTAAGTGTTGACAAAACGTCGGCAGCTGAAGAGTTTCCAAGATGACGTAACCATTTACAGCCATCGTACAAGTCTACAAGCCAGATCAAGCCTAAAACATTTGAACATTTTCGCCACGTTGTATCCCATAACCTTCTATACCGTGAAGATTGGAATTTTTGAAAGCCACCGTGATGTCACCCCTGATCAGATGCCTGTAGCTTTTTTTGGATCTATTCACAGTGTTCTTTAAGTAATGTGGAACGGGAGTTTTAAAATGCATGTCTTTAAAGCACAATTTTGAACCTTCTGCGACTTGTAGATTCCGTGTGATCTGCGTTCCCACGTCCCCCACCATCCAATTTTGGAGCGCCAGTTTCCTATCAATTTTTGCCTCGTTTATATTGTTTTCAACTTCCGCTTGGTATCTTTCTATCGTGTTCGATATTAACTCGACGTTTTCTTCGAGGTTATTCTTCGTTTTGTTGAAACCTTCGTTGTCTATGCCTTTGGAAGTAGGTGATTTCACCTCGTACTTGTTTTCGTGGAAATTAACCTTGTCCACGCTTCTGATGTCGAAGCCGTTATTAATGAAACCGGAGTTTAAGCCTCGATTTAACTCTTCTTTTACGCTGCTTTCGACGACTTTCCTATTTATTTCTTTGGGATCGCTGGAATCCAACTCCAATGACGAATCGTTCCTTTGGTACGTCATCCCTTGCTTCCTCATTTCCTCCCGAACACCATCCTCGACAACTGATGTGTTGATATCGAACAGCTCGTTACGATCGGAAATGTATTTGTTTGTCCTCTCCGAGGGATCGTTCGGTATGATTCTCTCTTGTAACACGTCACTGAACCTTACGCTTTTCCTCTTGGAGCGTTTTCCTCGTTCCGAGCTATATTTAAAATCGAATTTTTCTTGATACTTCTTTAAGTTTGTAGGTGTATCGACGACATTTAGTACCAAATCAGTATCTGGAATAGAACTGTTTAGATTTAAGGCGGGATTGTCCAAACCAACATCTAATTTGTCTCCTTCATTCGATACCTTCCTCTTTTTAACCTTAACTTCGTAAGGATTCGATGACTGTTCTTTTTTCTTCAATGTCGTGGGTGTGCTGATGATATTTAACATCAAGTCTGTATCAGAAATGGAATCGTTTAAATTTAAAGCGGGATTATCTAAACCGACACTGCCAGACTTATTTGCTTCTTTGGTCGAGGTTTTGTTCTTTTTAATTTTCACCTCGTACGGATTCGACTGTTCTTCGTTCAATGTTGCGTTTGAATTGTCCATGTTTGAGTCAAATAAAGGATTGTCGATACCTCCTTCAGATACTTCACTTTTCCGCTTTCTTTTCTTCTTTTTAGGAGCGTCACCATTCGAGACGTTTTCTTCGTTTTTAGAGTCATCCTGTAGAGAACAATTATCATTGTAAACATCATTGAAAGCTGGATTTGAAATGCCAATACTGTCACATTCTTCGCTTTTACTCTTTTTGGATTTCTTTGATTTTTTAATTTTTCTTGGTGCTTCTGCATCGTCAAAATTTCCATTAATTTGCTTATCGTTGTGTGTTTGAGATATTAATTCATCATTACTCATTGTAGTTTGTTTAGCTACGTCTTCTTTCTTCGTTTCATTTTTCTCTAATGTCGAATGCTTTGATTTATTTTTCTTTGATTTCTTCTCACTCCTGCACTCTTCGATATCTTCTTGGTAATTTTCTGAATCCACTTTCTGAAGTTCACAAGCAGATGCTTCAAAACGATTTTCAGTGCCTTTATTATCGAAACTTATTTCATTGTTGTCTTTAAAATCACGAAAAACAATATTAGTTACGTCGGCATCTTCATTTGCCTCATTCTTCTTCTTTTTATGTTTCTTTTGTTTTTTATTTGTCATTATCGCAATTTCAGAAGGAATTTCTTTCACTTTCCCCTCATTATAGTGGATTCCGATATTCTTGTATTTATTCCTTCCATCATTCTCAGATGAATTTTCTTCAATATCTTCCATTTGCGTTTCATTATCTAATGAAGAATCCTTCAATTTTTCCATTTTCCATTTGTTTTTACTAGTGGAACGAATCTCATCCCTGCTTAAACATAGTTCATTCTGGTTTATTTCTTCGGGAGTATGTCTTTTATCTTTACGTTTGGATTTCTTTGACTTTCTTTCCTGAATTATTTCACCATTTAATCCTCTCTGATAATTTGCATCACAAATTTTGGGGTTAGTTTCAACATCATTTTCGTTACTCTGACATTCTTTTACGCTGTCTTCATTTAATTTGCTTTTTGCTTTCTTCATTTTTTGCTTAAACACACTTAAGTCCACATTTTGTTTGTCTTTTACATTTTCTGTGTTTTTAAATTCATCGCTCTTAGGGAGATATGAAACAAAATTGCTTACGATTCCATTAGCTTTTTTTGTTTTGGATACAACTTCATCGCCATTTTGCATCAATTTATTTTCAACTGTTTCTTCATTACTTTCATATACTAAGTCGTTAATTAGTTTACTTTTTTTTGATTTCTTTTTCTTGACACTTTCAGCTTCTTCCGTATTTCCTAAATAAGAAGAAAATGTTTCTGTATATTTCCTTTTTGTCTTTTTAGCAGTATCTTCACTACTATCATTGTTTTCTTTTGAAAAACCAAAGGCTGGTCTTTCATTTTCCGAATCAGATTTTTCTGTTGTTAATACTCCATTGTTACCAATAATATATTCTGAATTAAGTGTCTTAAAGTTTTGTAATTTTTTCTTAAAATAATCAGCCATGGAACCTTTATTTAATAAAAGCTTAGTATTTTCTTCTACAATTACATCTGTTTTTACAGTTTTCTCATCAATTTTACAATTTTTCTCCTTAACAGTCTTTTGTTTTAATGTTTTTTCCCTAAAATATTAGCTAAATCTTTTTCAGTGTATCTACTTAAATCTTTTGCTTTTGTGAACTTATGATAATTAATACGTGCTTTAGTATTCTGTACTTTAGTTTCTAAGGAGTTAATTTTTACACTATTACTATTTGACTTGTCATTGTCTCCATTTAAATTCTCTAGAAGACGTGAAAAGTTATCATCGTGAGCTGTCCATTGCTCAGTTTCTTGATAACCCATTCCTACAAAGTTTTAAAATAAGTATATCTGAATAACGTAAAAAAATAACGAAAATTAAATACCTTTATTATCGTTTTTATACGAAACTCTTAACACTTCTGTATTTCCATCTTCATTAGCTCCAAGGCCTTTACCACTTTTCCAGCCCATCTTTTTTAACATTTTTTGTCCAACACCGTTTGTATCTTAAAAAGTGTAAAATGTATTGATGGATAACTGATTAATATATACAAATTATTACCTTCTGCCCATAATTTTCCACGTGGATTTAATGTCAAACGTTGCTTTCTTTTTCGTTCGGCTAACATAGACATCTTGAAATACTATTTTAGATACTTACTTAAAATCACGTAATTCACTTTAAACTAATTACTGTAATTCGAAAGAAAACGGTTTTTAACGGTTTTAACACTTGCTTCCCATTTTGTCGATAAAACTTTAAATTCTAGGTTAGTTTCATTTAACCAATCAAAATCGTTGACTTTAATGTGCTATTTTATCAAAAGAAAGCGTTCCGAAACCGAAGTGTAGATGATATTGAGTACGTTCTTAAATTAATAATACTCAAAGAAAGTGTAGGGAAAATCGAAGAATGTTTAAATGTTAAATTGACGTTTATTTGTCAAATTAACAAAATGTAATAGTTTATTCGCCATCGATAATTAAACTGAAACACTTGTCCATCTTGTGAAAGAGATGGAGGAAGCTTACTTAGTAAATGTAAACGTTTACATAAATCCACGTTTTAATCACTAAATTTGTAGGTAGAATTAACGGTTTGTCATTTTAAAGGTTTGCAAACAGAAGCCGTTTACACATGCTTTAAAAACGAGTTGTGTTGTGACGAGGGCTGCTGCCCGAAAACTACGTTCAACGTGTTTCGAATTTGGTACTTCTGGTACGCGTAAAACATGAACTCAAACATGTAAACGTGTATAGATTGTTAAGTAATGCTAATTTTAGGCTAACAGTAATCGCAATATTATTCGTCCTATCCGGTGGTTGTAAATATTGCAGATTGAGGAGCAGGCAAAATCGGGAATCAGCCAGAGAAAGACGGTTCAGAAACGCTGGACGATTCGTCAGAAGAACGTCGCCGTCACCAGAACTATCCGCTATGAGAAGTTTGGAAATGTATTACTGTAATCCTAGGAGAAATGAATTAGATGAACTTCTTAATTTGAGACGATTGTTAGCCGAACAAGAAGCTTGCAACGTTGCAATAGATAGATATGTGGCTTGTCAAAGTGGTTTGTAATTCAGTTTACAGTTTCTTCTTTGTTTAATTTATGTTAAATTTGAAACCATGAAATGTTTAACGTTTTTATATTAACTGTAAATGTTTCTTGTACCGAGTTAACAATCTCAAGTTCCGTAGGGAGAAAAAAAATTAAATTGGCAACACTGAGTAGTTGGCATGAATTTGTTGAATATTGAAGAGAATTTGACATCTTTTATTAATGAATAAGTGAACGTTGTGTGTAAGAAGGAAAGAAAAGAAAAAAAGCAAGGTCGGTAACTAAATCATCGTACTATCCTAGTTTAGGGATTTTTATTGTACACTTGAGATTTTTCACCCATCGATTATGACTTTATTATAAATATAAGCCTGAGTTTTGCAACATCAACCAATAATAAATCATTGAATTTATAATTTCAGCAAGGACAAGAGAACATCTAACTTCAATAGAACCTCCATCTTATAACAGCTTGCAAGAGAAACTCAACCAATTCAGCGCCGGCGATCCACCGCCTAATTACAACGCTGTCTGCATAGATCATTCGAGGAATGAAGTTCCTAGCAACGCAGATACAAACCAGAATAACGTAATAAATATCCCTAAACCAGCTGAGTCAGTTAGATTAGAATTACCGACCGTTCATGAGCAGGCAAATGTGGTTCAAAATCCTGAAGAAGTGAACCAACAAGTGAATAAAGAAAATGTTTAATTTTTACTTGCTTTTTATGTCCGAGATGTTTTAGAAAAAAAATGTAAATAAAATCGTTTGTTAAATACAAATTCTCTCTTTTTATATTACGACTTGTTATGGAATGGGGCCTATAGCTGGTAATATTGGGTTGGCAACTAAGTACATTCGGTTTTTACTGATAGAGAGCGTTGCTTTATTTTTTGTATAACGTATGTTAGTGCTGTACTTTACCGTTTGTCGTGTGATACTAGTCACATTGACGTAACTTCAGAAGCAAGTAGTGCGTGATTTTTATTAAAGCTATTAGTTGTGGGTTAATTTTAAATGGAGTGCCGAAACGAACATTTTCGACATATTTTACTATTTTATTCCCGTAAAGGAAAGAAAGCTGCTGCGGCTCACAAAAGATATGTGAAGTTTATGGTGCTAATTGCTTAACAGAGCGCACGCGTCAGAATTGGTATAAAAAATTCAGTTCTGGAGATTTTTCCTTCGAAGATGAGCAACGTTCTGATCGGCCTACTGAAATTGATGATGACCAAATCAAAGTCATAATTGAAGAGGATTGTCATATAACTGTTCGAGAGGTTGCGGAGAGGCTACATGTATCGCACACAACAATTGAAAAACATTTAAAATGTCTTGGGCTAGTTAAGAAGCTTGATATTTGGGTACCTCACGAATTGAAAGAAATTCATTTAACACAAAGAATCAAATTTTGCGATATGCACCTTAGACGAAATGAAACCGACCCTTTCTTAAAAAGAATCATCACTGGTGATGAAAAATGGGTCCTGTACAGTAACATAGTTCGAAAACGATCATGGAGCAAACACGATAAACCAGCTCAAACCACATCGAAAGCTGAATTGCATCCAAAAAAGATCATGCTGTCAGTTTGGTGGGATTACAAAGGTGTTGTGTTTTTTGAGCTACTTCCAAGGAACCAAACGATCAATTCTGATGTTTACTGTCAACAATTAATAAAACTGGATGAAGCAATCAAAGAAAAACGGCCAGAATTGTCAAATCGGAAAGGTGTAGTTTTCCACCAAGATAATGCAAGACCTCACACATCTTTGGCAACTCGTGGGAAACTATTGGAGCTTGGCTGGGAAGTGATGCCACATCCCCCATGCAGCCCTGATCTAGCACCATCTGATTACCATTTATTTCGAAGTTTGCAGAATTCTTTGAATGGTAAAACTTTCACAAATGACGATGACCTTCACTCGCACCTGGTTCAGTTGTTTGCTGATAAGGACCAGAAATTTTATGAGCGCCGAATCATGCAGCTGAAAGAAAGATGGCAAAAGGTCATTGAGCAAAATGGAAAATATATAATTGATTAAAAACTATTCTTTGTTTAAAAAAAAGTGTTTAATTTTATACTACAAAAACGAAAGTACTTAGTTGCCAACCCAATAGTTTATAGCTTTCATTTCGTCCTTTATTGTGCTTTTGTTTTTTTCTCTTATGTGTCTTCCTCTGTAACTTATTCCCATTTCCTTTTGGTCGATCTCTTCTTTCATCCCCCAATTATTTACCGTGTTTCTTTTTCGTTTTTTCATAGCTTTTCCATACATTTTAAACAACCCGACGACTACATTCTTTTTCCTTTTATATTGGCGATGATATCTGGTTTTTTCAAGCTACTCGTCCAACTCATATTCGTAATTTTTCACCAGGCTAATGGGCTGTATTCAACCAAATATATTTTGTTGCAATACTCTTTCCCAAATCTCCGATTTGATTTGATTTTTCCTGGTCTGTACCCAAGGAATATCGCTGTAAATTGTAGTCTCACCTTTGATCAAGGGAATTTAATTTTGGACTTTAAAATTCTCTCTAAGATTTAGTTTTTGAATGTAATAAATTTTGATTTTTCTGTTTATTTTTAAGCTAATTTTTCCCACCATCACATATCTTATGCATTGTTCTAGATTTATAGTCAATAGGACTACATCGTTTGTCTAGGTCAAACGTAATTTGTATTTTTAGTTGGGGACGTCAGAAGTTGTAGAAAATGTTAGTTATAGCCTGGTACATAGACTTCCGTGGTCGTGGTCTATGCTATCTTCTTCTGGGTTTCCGGGCTGGAACCGTATGAAACGTCGGCAAATATACAAGTGACATGGCTCCAGCCCGGAAACCCAGAACCAGTTAGCGTTAGATATAGCAGTTGCAGATTCCGAACATCTTTTTTTTCAATTTGTCACTTCCATTAAATTTTCAGAAGATTAATTTTCCTTAACACCTACTAGTGATTGAACTATTAAAAATATCTAATTTTGGATAGTCTTTTAAAGTTAGTTTACTGGTCTCTTAGGTTTTTTTGTTAACTGTATACAATTCACCGATCTACCGTGTCTTAATTGTTATACCCAAAAGACTATACAAGATTGATTGCTTTTCTTTACTTTTCAAATGTGGTGTTAGTCACCGAAAAACCAAAAAGTTTCTGCGTTAGTAAGTTACAATCAATAGTTAGAATCCCAGGACGAGGATTAAAATCATAATTGGGAATCCTGTAAATATTCCAAGGAACCTTGACTGTGTTACCCAACACTTTGTCCTTAAATATTTGAATCTACCATAAAACACTGGCTTCAGAATCTTACTGCAAATCAGTATCTTGCTTCAGATTGACAAATTAGATTGTTTATTGTGGACCCAACAATTACTGTTTGTATTTCAAATGAAGCTCAGTCCTTTTCTTTGTCGCGTGTGGCTTCCACCAAAGTATAATATCAAGGATCGTGTTAAAGTTTTTAGTGTTTGTATTCAAATGAAGTAGTTTTGCTAGTTTATTCGTAAAATCTACATGAATTGGTTAAAGTTCATAAACCTTGATCTTCATTATTCCAATTGACTATTATTTCGTATCCGCTGAACTTTTATCATCTACAAAAAGAGCAGAGTCGTCTGTAGAAACGCCAGTTGTACCTCCTCATCAGAGTTGTCATCTTCGTCGCTTCGTAGTAGTTTAAAAAAAATAAGTAATGTTAAATAAGATAGTAACAAGCACTTGCTTAAAAAATATAATTTATAAATTGACTGGTGCACTGTTACCTAAGCAGACCTATTAAATACACTCATTGTGACACAATAAAACTAGTTAATAGCCAAGCTGTACGTTGCGTGTATGCATAACGAATGTATGTATACAGACTTGTTCATTCTAGAATTAGATATGCGCTGTCCACAAGTGGAAAGAGTGCAGTTAGGTTAAAGCGCGCGAGAAAGGAGGATAGAATATCTCTCACTGGCAGTTTCGTTTTCTCCCACTTTTGTATTGCAAACAACTTCCCCTACTTTCTCGCGTGTTACGCGTGAGAATGTCTGAAATCAGTCTTCACCAGCGACATGATGTGTGTAGGTCGGGGCTGTAAATCATTATGCATTGACAATACGTACCTACATTTTTGAATTGTATAAATTATTTGATGCATTTTATTTGAATCTTTTAATAAAATGCAACATGGCTAAATAGCCATGTCCATAGGTTAGAGAGTACGGGATGTTTGAATAGCTGCCAAAACTGTATTCACTTATTTGACGAAGATCAAGCTAGAATTGTTACCTGAAGAACGAGAACAGAGGGAAATCGAGGTGTGTAGTATTGTTGAAATCGAACCTTCTTATTCTAGTAAACAAATATCTGAAGTAGTTGACGTAAAACCTCTAACAGTTCGTCGTATTCTACACTAGGATTTTTAAAAGTTTCTTTTAATTTTTTCATTGTTTGAAAATCTTTTTAATTTCTAGAATTTTCTATTTCATTTATTTGAAGAATATTTTATTAGTTTCACGCCAAACGGCAAAACATTTCAAGAAAATAGCCATGTTTGAAAATCTTTTTAATTTTTAGAATTTTCTATTTCATTTATTTCAAGAATATTTTATTAGTTTCACGCCAAACGGCAAAACATTTCAAGAAAATAGCCATGTTTGAAAATCTTTTTAATTTTTAGAATTTTCTATTTCATTTATTTCAAGAATATTTTATTAGTTTCACGCCAAACGGCAAAACATTTCAAGAAAATTCTTTTGCCGTTTGGCGTGATTCTTGAAATAAATGAAATAGAAAATTCTAAAAATTAAAAAGATTTTCAAACATGGCTATTTTCTTGAAATGTTTTGCCGTTTGGCGTGAAACTAATAAAATATTCTTGAAATAAATGAAATAGAAAATTCTAAAAATTAAAAAGATTTTCAAACATGGCTATTTTCTTGAAATGTTTTGCCGTTTGGCGTGAAACTAATAAAATATTCTTCAAATAAATGAAATAGAAAATTCTAGAAATTAAAAAGATTTTCAAACAATGAAAAAATTAAAAGAAACTTTTAAAAATCCTAGTGTAGAATACGACGAACTGTTAGAGGTTTTACGTCAACTACTTCAGATATTTGTTTACTAGAATAAGAAGGTTCGATTTCAACAATACTACACACCTCGATTTCCCTCTGTTCTCGTTCTTCAGGTAACTGACGAATTCTAGCTTGATCTTCGTCAAATAAGTGAATACAGTTTTGGCAGCTATTCAAACATCCCGTACTCTCTAACCTATGGACAATATTCAAAACAGTCTGAACAGTCGGTACGGGTCTATTTTCAAACGAAAAAACAAATCGCCCAACAATTTCTTGTGCGCTATGGCCACCATAGTACCATTTTATAATTTGTATTCGTTCTTCGTGTGTATAAGTCATTTTTAAAAGTAAAATAATAAATGCTTAATACACCGCAACGGCTTTAACAAGAATGACTTATTTTGATTATCAAACTCAACTCAATTCAAAGGAAATTTTCTTTGCAACAATTAAATTCTTACGAATAACATACAATGTTTACAATTTTCTTTTTTTTTGGTCGTTTCGTGCACAATAAAAGAAGAAACAAAATACTAACGTTTTACTACAGTCACGCATTTACGTCTTGGCAAAATAGTTCTTTGTAAAATTTGCTATTAAATCAAAAAAGCAGTAGTTTGTTATTGTTTAGACTGTTGAAGTATATATTACTTCGTGTTTATAAAACTTAGCAGGTCGTGCTTCTATAGTAAACATATCGGGTGATACACAAACTTGTTTTTTAAGGCATATACAGAGTCGTACTAAATTAATTTTCGTACAATTCAATTGTCTGTTCTTATTTTATACGAGGGTTATTTTTTAAATAAAGTCCGTTTTTTAAGAAGAAAAATACTATAAATATTGGGTTGGCAACTAAGTACTTTCGGTTTTGTAGTATAAAATAAAACACTTTTTTTTTAAACAAAGAATAGTTTTTAATCAATTATATATTTTCCATTTTGCTCAATGACCTTTTGCCATCTTTCTTTCAGCTGCATGATTCCGCGCTCATAAAATTTCTGGTCCTTATCAGCAAAAAACTGAACCAGGTGCGAGTGAAGGTCATCGTCATTTGTGAAAGTTTTACCATTCAAAGAATTCTGCAAACTTCGAAATAAATGGTAATCAGATGGTGCTAGATCAGGGCTGTATGGGGGATGTGGTATCACTTCCCAGCCAAGCTCCAGTAGTTTCCCACGAGTTGCCAAAGATGTGTGAGGCCTTGCATTATCTTGGTGGAAAACTACACCTTTCCGATTTGACAATTCTGGCCGTTTTTCTTTGATTGCTTCATCCAGTTTTATTAATTGTTGACAGTAAACATCAAAATTGCTCGTTTGGTTCCTTGGAAGCAGCTCAAAAAACACAACACCTTTGTAATCCCACCAAACTGACAGCATGATCTTTTTTGGTTGCAATTCAGCTTTCGATGTGGTTTGAGCTAGTTTATCGTGTTTGCTCCATGATCGTTTTCGAACTATGTTACTGTACAGGACCCATTTTTCATCACCAGTGATGATTCTTTTAAGAAAGGGTCGGTTTCATTTCGTCTAAGGTGCATATCGCAAAAGTTGATTCTTTGTGTTAAATGAATTTCTTTCAATTCGTGAGGTACCCAAATATCAAACTTTCTTAACTAGCCCAAGACATTTTAAATGTTTTTCAATTGTTGTGTGCGATACATGTAGCCTCTCCGCAACCTCTCGAACAGTTATATGACGATCCTCTTCAATTATGACTTTGATTTGGTCATCATCAACTTCAGTAGGCCGACCAGAACGTTGCTCATCTTTGAGGGAAAAATCTCCAGAACGGAATTTTTTATACCAATTCTGACACGTGCGCTCTGTTAAGCAATTAGCACCATAAACTTCACATATCTTTTGTGAGCCGCAGCAGCTTTCTTTCCTTCACGGAAATAAAATAGTAAAATATGTCGAAAATGTTCGTTTCTGCACTCCATTTAAAATTAACCCACAACTAATAGCTTTAATAAAAATCACGCACTACTTGCTTCTGAAGTTAATGTGACTAGTATCACGCGACAAACGGTAAAGTACAGCACTAACATACGTTATACAAAAAATAAAGCAACGCTCTCTATCAGTAAAAACCGAAAGTACTTAGTTGCCAACCCAATATCATTAAAATATTTTTATTTTCATGTCCTCTGTCCGCCAATCGTTAGAAATTTGCTCACCGGAGGGTACCGAACCATGTCATATAATATAAGGTGTACCAATGAGACATTTCATTTTCAATAGCCCGCCATTTTAACAGTTGTCATGACTCAACTTGTAACTACTTGACAGATGACAAGTAAAAACTACGCCATTAATAAAAATGAAACGATATACGCTTCAACGATGCACTGAAATTTGCTACAAAAATGTGGCAGTCACAGTTCGCAAAATTAAAGTATTTTTGGGTCTTCGTGAAGCAGCTTCTCGGCCAGCAATTGTGAAACTAGTAGAAAAATTTGAGCTGTTGGGACAAGTTAGCGATGTGAAGAATCGAACTCGTGCACGTCGCTCAAAAGCAACTGAATACATTGCTGTTATAGCCCATAGTGATGAGGAAAACCCAGGTTTGTCCATTTCTCGTCGATCTTTGGAATTGGGCATTCCACAAACGACATTACACCGTATTTTGCATAAAGACTTAGGTCTTAATTCTTTTAAAGTTCAGTTAACACAAGAACTTACGCCTGCCGACCATCAACAACGTCGCGTCTTTGCTGAGTGGGTCCTTGAAATGCATCAAACTGATCCGGAATTTCTTCGGAAAATCATCTTGAGTGATGAGGCCCATATTCACTTCGAAGGCTACGTAACAAGCAGAATTGTCGCATTTGGGGCTCGGAAAACTCAAGAATTATTGTTAAAAAGCCTCTCCAGCCTCAACGTGTGACTGTTTGGTGCGGGTTTTGGTCTGGCGGGGTGATTAGACCTTACTTTTTTGAAAATAAGGCTGGAGCAACTCTTACGGTGAATGGATTGCGCTATCGAACGATGATTAATGATTTTGTATGGCCGGAATTGTAAGATATTGATGTAGACGACGTTTATTTTCAACAAGACGGCGCTACGTGCCATACAAGTAACGTTACCATCGCTTTTTTGAGTGAAAAGTTTCCCAACCGTGTTATTTCTCGAAGAGGCGATCATAATTGGCCACCGAGATCTTCTGATTTAACACCTTTAGACTCTTTTCTTTGGGGCTACGTGAAAGATAAGGTCTATACCAATGGCCCACAATCGATTCAAGACCTCGAAGATGGAATTCGTGAAGTTATCGAGGACACACAGCCGCAAATGTGCGAATTGGTGATGGAAAATTTCATGAAAAGAATATGGTCTTGCAGGCGTAGCCGTGGCCACCATTTAGCTGATATTGTTTTCCATTATTAATGGCATACCGTGCTCTTTACAATTAAATAAACATCCGATGATTTCGCTTAAAAATAATCGTTTTTTTTTTCATATCAAAATGATACTTCTTATTGGAAGACCCTATAGTTTTAAAAAGTATTTTTTCTCCTTCAGTAAGTAGGGCAATTTGTACAACAAGAGCGGATGCGCAAAAAAAACTTAAATACAACCCTGCCCGTCAGTCGGCCGTCGCCGAATGCAAAGAGCGTTTTTAATTTCGACGTCGTAATAGTGAAAAACAAACTCGGGTCGCTGACGTCTCCTGAAAACAATATCCGAACTGACGCGATGACGTTGTACACACGGTGGATTTGCGCTCTCGCTCGAAGTCGCTATTATGCAGTGTGAAATACTGATTCTCCTTCGGTATCAGAGCGCGCGCCATCGAGAAATCAATATTTTCCCCAGTTTCTAGGCAGAGTACACCGACGTGAAGCGCCTTGATGAAAGGGCGTCGGCATCTAATAGTGCGTCGTCAAAAATTCCATTGTCATTTGCGCGTTTAATACCTCAAACGTTCGCATGTGATTGTTTCGAAACCAATAGGCCGGATATATTTCCATTTTGCGGGGGGGGTCGATCATCTCTGAAAGATGAGTGTCAAGGTAAGAAGCATTACGTTGATATTCTTGTGTTAAAATGAATAGGTCTCAGTTAAATACGGGTCCTCTACAAGCAAAAATTCTTTAAAATTGTTTACACCCCCTGTTGGACCCCCATTAATAAAAATATTACGAAAAAATTGGCAATATATTGTTATAAAAAATATTTTTTTTTAATTTAATTTGATTATTTTTTAATTCCAATGTAGAAGGCTGAAATATTTAAAATTAAAAAAAATATTTTATTACTTTTAAAAATATTCCACGACTTATATATTTTTTCATGCAAATAATTGAATTTATACATTTTTCCCGCTTCAACGCTGCGACTGGTGTTGAAAATCGTCAGCCATGTAAATAATTTTTGACTTTCGACTTAAATAGGAACTATGTCGAGGATGAAACATTAATTACACATTTCAACTTTGTCAAATAATTCGTTTTTGTTGTGCTTTGTGTGTACCCGTAATATCTTGATAAAGAATGATCCAATGTCTTCTATTTATTCTCAGGATTTAAGAGGAAATCTCCAGTCAACATTTATACACTCTTCGACATTCACAATTCCATAATTTCTTTAAGAAATAGTAGCCACGTGACGAGTTTTTTTAGCACAGAGCTACTATTCATTTGAAACTTTCCGATGACTAGAATTTTAGCTGCTTTTGTTTCATTTTAAAACTAATCCAACATTGAATTATTTACTTTCAAGTTTATACAATATAAGTGAATCTAATATGTATCACCACTAACTGTCATAGATCCAAATTTTATGTAGTATTTCTTTACACCATCTGAGACGAAATTATTTTAGTCCTTCGACTAATTGGACATACTTTTTCCACGTTTAAGTGATGAATAAAATTTGTTTTGTTTGTTTCATGCTAATGGTCAAGACTGACCAATAAATTTCTTATATGGAACCCGACAATTTGCCATTACTATTCTTCGATGGTGTCTTGTTATCAAAACAACTACTATAATTGCTCTTTCTTCCGATGAACAATCTTTTGCTCGGCCCATATTACAACAGAAATGGATGATTAAAAAATTGTTGAACTTTATACGTCTTCGTTTAGTGCCGCCAGCTGGGGTACTGCTATTTTAATGCACAAACAAATAACAGCGCATGACTAGACAACTCAGTGATTCCCCCATCATATCCGGTACTTTACCAGAAACCACATATATTCAGGTATTTTAAATAATTTCAATATAGCTGCATCAGAATTGTCCGTTGTAAATGTTATTTATAAGTATTAATTTAGGACTGCTATTCTTGTGGACATGATTGTATAATATAATGTGAAATTTGGACAAAGTGTTTTACTTAGTCCTTAGTTTCATTTATTCCACAATGTTCCTTTTGTTTGACAGCAAAAGTGTTGAAACGCACGTATTTTAAAAAATATTTTGTAATTACAACGTTGTCACATCTCGAAACTTTATCAGTAGGCTCTGTATATAAAGTGAGTTTGGTTAACTTCGAATTCGAATTTTTTTCCTTGCTTTACATTATAAATTTTAGTAGCTTATCTTATTCTGGTATCCATTTTTCGTTCTGAAATTTCCTATAAATTAATCTAATTTTTGGGGGGTAAATACAGCGTGTTTCAAAAAGAATATACGTATTACAAACTATTATTTTGACCAAACTATCGATCGCTGCACCTCGGGTCGGCTATCGGAGAAACGAATACATAGTCTAGTTTATTTAATAGTCCCTAGATGTCAGTTGTCTTCTGTTTTTCTTGGTAACCGTCATATGTTTAAAATGGCTACTCCGCAATAGAAATAATTTTGTGTTCTCGAGTTTGCGAAGTGAAATTCCGTGATTACAGTGCAAAGACGTTTCAGGTTGAGCTACCAGATTGATCCTCCGAATGGATGGAACATTCGCAGATGGTATCGACAGTTTGTAGATACAGGATGTGTATGTAAAGGAAAGAGTCCTGGCCGCTTTCGTGTTTCTGAAGAAATTCTAACTGCTTTCCAACGTAATCCTTCAAAATCAACTCGTCGTGCCAGTGGGAGTTACAACAGCCTACAACAACAATTTGGCGTGTTTTGAGACGTCGGTTGGTTATGAAGCCGTACAAGTTACAGTTGTTACAATCTCTGCGTCCTGATGACAAACGGAAACGTGTTGCATTTTGTAACGAGATTCATGTTGCTATTGACAATGATAACACTTTCGCACAATGCATCGTGTTCAGTGATGAAGCGACTTTCCATGTTAGTAGTCTGGTAAACAAACACAATGTTCGAATTTGGGGTCTACAGAACCTACATGCAGCCATTGAACATGTACGAGATTCGCTTAAAATTTGAGTATCGATGTGATATTGTTCGTGTCACTGATGGAGGACATATTGAACATCTGTAATCTGAACTTGAGAAGTTCGTAAATATGTGTGTAAGTTTCATATTCGTATGTCTTAAAGTTTAATAAATATATGCATTCGAAATACGTATATTCTTTTTGAAACACCCTGTACATTATTGCCAATATATTTTTTTATATTTTTAATTTATTGAAAGTAAATTCTTAAAATGAAGTGTTTGGTTTTAATATTACATTATCTATACATTAAATATATTTAAATATAATTTTAACATTTAAAAAATATATAAATTAATTCTAATTCTAACTCAGTTTCTCCATTTTCAAACAAAACACATCATGGTTAGCACTACTTCAATATATACAAATAAACTGAAATTTCATTATCTTATTAACATATATTTGTCATTGTTTTACCATTATTTAAACTAATATTGTATCTTGATGATATTTACACATGTTCCAAACATATGAACTCATCAAAGAAGATAAGCGAACCCTTACTACCATGAAATTTCGATTTGTTTTTATACACCAGTGAAAGAGTACTATATTTAGTAACGAGTCAAGTGTACTGTCCAAGAAAGTGACTTTTTGAATTGTTATTGCTTTTATATAACAAAATAAACCTGGCTAGCTATACGTAAACAAATTGTAAGTGGCATTTTTTAAAGTATATTGCTTGTATATGTTATTGTATCGAGGTGCTGAAACACATAGCATAGATTTTTATATTAAAAATAAACTAAACCGCTTTACATACATATGTACTTAAAATGTATCTAAAATTCGTAATATTACCGCTAGTACATGCTGTGTTTAAAAATCAGAAAAATTCTTAACAATAAAGTAATGCAGAAATAATTAAAACTTTTTCATATCGAGTAATTAATTAAATAAGTTTTTATGTAGCAAAAATTCCAGGACCAACGTGAGAATTTCACAATTTAATATCTTTTTTGACTTGAGACATTGTTGTGACGAAAAATTTATGTGTTGTTTCTACAGAAAACGTTTTGCAAAGTTCAATCTTCAAAAAGATTATCTTCGAGATTGACGAAGTTTTACGAATGTTAGTAGTATGTGTTTAGCTTTCGATGGTGTAGGTCTGGTACGGACTTTGTTTCTGTGCGGGTTTTGCCATTGTTCCAAGCACAATGATTAATTATTTGCTGATGACAACTTGGTTGTCAAAATACGTATACAGAATAGGAAAATTATTGCGGAAAGGGGTTACATTAACCTTAATTGATTCATTTTACGAAGAAATTGGAAGGGAATTCATAATCAATAATCAATAACTGTTGGATAAACTTTCAATTTATTGCATTCTATCTTTCGGAACGCTTTTAGAGTTTTGGGAAATCTTTAGAAATATGCCAGTGGGATGTTACATGTATTATCAGAACGCATCTTGAGTAAAAATAAGCAATTTTCGATGACTAAATTACAATTAAATTGATTCATTGCATCCTATAAGAGAGAATGTATGGGACAACTGAATCTGTATTTTAAAAGAGAAGAAGGTTGTGCATCTGTTAGGTTATCTAAGGTCTTATCTATTATAACATTTTACACATGGACGAGACAATTCATTCTAATAAGCATCCTCAAAAGCCGTCCATGGACGAATTCAGAAATCAAAGACAAATGACTAGTTTTAGATAATAGAAAAGTAATTGTTTTTCGACATGAGAATGCTAAGTCACATTCTTATTTGGCGACTCAAAGATTGGCAGAACTAAAAAGTGGCACTAGACCTTCTATATTCTCCAAATATAATTATTTTGTGCTGTTTTCATTTTTCAAACATTGTAAAATCTTTTCAACGAAGACATTTTTCGTATTTAACATGGTAATGATTTGGCTTTAAGCAAACCTAAAAACCAGTAACATTTTTTGAAAAATATCTTACAAGTCAGTGGGTAATGCATTGGTACCTATTTTTTTTTAATAAATATGCTTCGAATTTATATTTGCTTATTATAACCTTTTACATCTGAGAAAGACAATTACAAAGGGTACTAGGAAAGTTTTGCAATACAGCTTTGTTTATTTAATTTTTTCAAAGTAATTTCCTCTACACTCAATACACCTCTCCATCCTCCTAACCCAACCTTTAAACCAGTTCTGCCAAATTTCACTAAGGAGTAAAGCACACTCGTTGTCCCAAGCCCGCAGGAGGTCCTCATCACTGGAAAACCGCCTCCCTTTTAGCTTCATTTTCACATGCGGGAACAGGGCAAAGGCGCAGGGAGCAAGATCTGGATTGTAGGGAGGGTGCTCGAGAAGTTTCAATACTGTCGTGGTCAAATATTCGGTGCCGGCTTTGCCGCGGTGAGCTGGAGTATTATCGTGATGGAGGAACCAGGTGTTCATTCTTGACCTTGGCTGCAGGTTCTTCATAGATCCAATGACTTTAGGCAAGCACCGTTTAGTATGCAACTTGCAGCTGTGACTGTCTTCTGTCTGTTCAAAACGATGCGTTCCATTTCCTTCTTTGCAGATCGGGATTTTCTGACAACTACGGGTGTGTCCTCATTATTAAAGGCCCATACATTGTTTTGAGCTTTGGTCGGCACATCGTAATAGTACAGCCAAATCTGGTCACCTGTTACGATGTTGTTCACATACCGAGATTGTCCCTTATTAAACTGTTTTAGCATCTCCCAGCACCAAGTCGCACATCGTGTCATTTGCTCTTCAGTCAGTCGATGCTGCACCCAGAGAGAACAAAGTTTCCTCACGTGCAAATGATCATGCAGAATCGAACGAATTGCTGGTCCATTTAGGCCTGAAGTACTTTCCATCTGTTGGTAGGTCACTCACCTGTCCTCACCAAGCATTTTCCTCACAAGAGTAATGTTTTCCTCCGTAACTGATGTTTGTAGTCTTCCCAGCCTCTCAGCATCCTCCACAGTTAAATTTTCTATTTGGAATTCTCTATACCATCTGAATATCGTTGTGCGATGTGGACAAACATCGCCTAGAGCAACAGTCATTTCTTCGAAGCACTGGTCTATGTTTAAACCACGCACGAAATTATAACGCAAAACTGCCCTTACCTCATTTCCTGACCGCGATGCCATCGCAAGCACTTTACACTCTCATTGCTAATGAATAACCGAGCCCTCGACATGGCACTGCGGCTACTATGCACGTATGTACATGTTTCAACATGCAGTAACAAGCGGCTTCCTACGATTCATTGTTGCGTTATATTGCAAAACTTTCCTAGTACCCTTTGTAATTTTAAGCATCAAGCAAAAGTAATTCTTTTTCAACACGAAAATGTTGCACCACATCCTTCTTTGATGACTCAAAGAAAGTTAGCAGAAATGAAAAATGGCACTAGACCTTGTATATTTTCCAAATAGAAATTTTTCGTGTTTTTTTCCTTTTTTAAAACATTGCAAAATATTTTGAATAACGGCAGTTTTTCGTATTGAACTAGGTTTGAGTGAATGTGTACTTTATTGCTGAAACTTGTAAAATGTTTTGAAAAAAATCTTTAATGTTAGTGGATAATACGTTAGCAACTAATTTTCTAAATAAATACGCTTCAAATTTATATTTGTTTTTATTTAAAAATACAATGGAATCTTTCAAAAAAAAAAACTAATAAAAAAGAATCGTTTCGTTGGCGATCGCTAAGAAATAAGTTTGTAATTTTACTCTCTGCATATTCCAAAAAAAAATACACAATCGATTATACTTCAATATATACATACATTTAACTATGTGATTGTTTAAAAGCACATATATACTTTGTTTATGCAAAATTTTCATGTTATTATAAATACATTTTGACTTTTACACAGCAATATTTTAACTTCAAAAGCGTGTCTGTTTGAGTTTCATAAACATTTTTCATTTGTTAACAATTTTAGTTAAACAAACGAGAACCAAATACAACTTCTAAAATACATATTATGAAACGAAGAATTTGGTAAGTTCGTTTAACGACAATTTACAACCAGTACTTCAAATGTTAATTTTTGAATTTAAATTTTTCCGTAGAATAAATTTTAATAAAGTCCTTCTATTACGCACACTTTTAAAATAATAAATTTCTTCGCTATTTTTAATTAAATACGAGGGTAACTAGAAAAGCTTTCTACCTAATAATGAATTGTTTTTCAACATGGTCTGTTCTAACCTCAAAGCACTTGCACAACACCGTATGCAGACATACAACCCCAAACCTCCAAATTTTACTGTGGGAATGATACATTGTGGTCCATAAGCTTCAGCTTGCCTACGCCGAACGTATAGCGTCTCAGGTAGTTCCCAAAGCTGCCAGGCAAAAGAAGAAAGTTAGCACTTAGACAGGATTAATTTAGTTTAATGTTACATGTAGACTGAATTGCATACAACGATAAGAATATTAGTCATGAAGATGTACTTACATACCTCGATATTCGATTCATCAGACCAAAGAATCTTCGACCACTTCTCGATAGTCCAATTTTCATGTTGTTTGGCCCATAAATACCGCTTATTTTTATGAGCGTCAGTTAAAAGCGGTTTACATCGCGCTTTACACCCTCGTAAACCAGCACGCTGGAGACGCCTTCTCACTGTTTGCGCAGAAATTGTTACGTTATAACGCTGTTTCAGCTCACTGGCGAGCTGTTTCGACGATTTTTTCCTATCACTGAGAGCCAGTCTTTGTAAAATTCTGTCTTCTCTAATCGAGATACAGGGTTTTCTGCCACTTTTTGGTCTGTCAACAAACGACCCACTCTCCTGATAGCGATTAATGGTTGTACGGACTGCACTTCGCGAACATTTTTTTTTTGCAATTGCAGCTATTGATAGCTTCTGGGAATGCAGTGGCATTATTTGGGGCGTTCCCCTACCGACAACTCGCGTGTTTTAGGCATTTTTCTTCAACAAATAACTGACACAACGTGAAAAAATAGGATAATCTAATGATCTCTACCACAAACTCACAAACGCACGTTGCTCACACACTGCTAGAATGACACTAAATTTCTAAAATCCACAATTTCCCCTTTCCACCTATTCTTTTCAATAGGGGATTAACTAGGGTATTCAGAAACGCATTTCTGTAAATACCATTAACTATTTTTACGGTTAATTGCCGTCAGACTTGGATAATACCGAGAATAAGGGTTTTTACCTGGGGTGTCTAATACATCTGAGGATGGTTGTATTATATGCCCCAAAAATTAAGTGTAACTTTCATAGTACGCCCCGTATATCTATTTTATATTATTTAATATATTGATGATTTAACCTGTTACTATTTCTTATTATTACTAACAATATTGCTCTTTAAACAGAATTGTTTTATTACAATGTCTTGTTCTATATTTTTGCAGTTTAAATAATATCAATAATTATTTGATTGTAATTAATAAGATTAATATTTATTTTTATTTATATTTCAAACATTATATAAAATTTAAAATGAAAATAGGTACCAGAAACCAAAAAATAAAAAAATATTTTTAATTTTACTCGTTACTTTTCGAGCAAACCTCGTAAAATATTCAAGTTCAAAAATTCATTTTGCTTATTTACCCGTCCGATTCGCAGCAAATTAGAACGCATTGAGTTCGTATCATTAAAACTAAGTAAATATTTAAATAACCCATTCATTTCGCTCCGGTTGAAATGCTGGAATGCGTTAATACATTATTCACATACTCGTACATATGGATATGTAGGCCTGTTACATTCATTTGAAATGATGAACCCTCCTTTGTTGAACGATGGCCCGTTATCGTCGATTCCCGCACTCCCTTCCGTTTCGCGTTTTTAAAAATAAAACCGGCCGTAATGAATATTGGATTGGGAAATGTTAGCCAGTTCTTTTATAATTTATGCGGCAGAGTTATTTTTGTGAAGGCGGACGAAGTTCAGAAGCAGAAATTCATTGATATTTCATGGGTTCTGTTTTAATACAACGGCTTTCGATTTCTATTTAAAAAAAAACATTTTTTTTTGCCTACGACAGCTCATCGTTTATTAAAAGAGATGATTACATCAAATTGAGACATTTGAGATGAAGAATGTCTGTTTAAAATGGTTAAAGTCGTTCAAAATATACGCTTTTTAATAAATAATTTTATATTTACAGGGTGTTTCAAATAGAATATACGTATTTCGAATGTATGTATTTATTAAACTTTAAGACATACGAATATGAAACTTTGCACACATATTTACGAACCTCTCAAGTTCAGATTACAGATATTCAATATGTCTTCCATCAGCGACACGAACAATATCACATCGATACTCAAATTCCTCCCATACCCGGGCAAGCATGTCCTTCGTCACTGATGTTATGGCAGTACGGATCCGGTTCTTCAACTCTTCCAGGTTCTGTAGGCGTGGTGGTACATAAACGTTGTCTTTAACGAAGGAAGAAGTCACAGGGTGTCAAATCCGGTGACCGTGGAGCCCAGCTGAGACATGCTAAGTCGCCAGCTCCTTGACGACCAATCCAACGGTTCGGTAGAGTTTCATTCAGATATTCACGCACTTTGCGACTCCAGTGAGGGGATATCCTGTCTTGTTGAAAAATGAAGTTGTCTTCGTGCAGCCTCGGAAAGAACTAGTTTTGTAACATAGCGAGATACTGTTGACCGTTAACCGTGTTTACATCAAAGAAGAATGGGCCGTATACAGATAATTGGGATATCGCACAAAACACATTGATTTTAGGCGAATCTCGTACATGTTCAATGGCTGCATGTAGGTTCTGTAGACACCAAATTCGAACATTGTATTTGTTTACCAGACTACTAACATGAAAAGTCGCTTCATCACTGAACACGATGCTTTGTGCGAAAGTGTTATCATTGTCAATAGCACCATGAATCTCGTTACAAAATGTCACACGTTTCCGTTTGTTATCAGGACGCAGATCTTGTAACAACTGTAACTTGTATGGCTTCATAACCAACCGACGTCTCAAAACACGCCAAATTATTGTTGTAGGCAGTTGTAACTCCCGACTGGTACGACGAGTTGATTTTGAAGGATTACGTTGGATTCGGGCATCATTTTCTTCAGAAACACGAGGGCGCCCAGGACTTTTTCCTTTATATGCACATTCTGTATCTACAAACTGTCGATACCATCTGCGAATGTTCTACCCATTCGGAGGATCAATTTGGCAGCTCAACCTGAAACATCTTTGCACTGTAATCACGGAATTTCACTTTGCAAACTCGAGAACACAAATGATTTCTGCTGCGGAGTAGCCATTTTAAACATATGACGGTTGCCAAGAAAAACAGAAGTCAACTGACACCTAGCAGCTATTAAATAAACTAGACTATGTATTCGTTTCTTCAATAGCCGAACCGAGGCGCAGCGATCGATGGCTTGGACAAAATAATACTTTGTAATACGTATATTCTTTTTGAAACACGCTGTATTCAAAAAAATTAAATAAAAACCCTTTTCCATCGACGACTGTGATTAATTATCTACTGATGATGACAACTTAGTTGCTGAAATATATATACGGAATACGAACATTGACGTGGTAAGGGGTTAAGTTTCCTTGTTTTATGTCTTCGGGACACCAGAAGCAGAGCAAAACAAGAACATTGGGTAAGAAAAAAATTGATCCTTAAGGAAAAATATGATGCCTAGCAAGCAAAACGTAGTTCGCAATCCATTGGTAGCTGTAGCCGGTATTGACGAGATTGGAAACGTGTTTTAAAGCTGTTTTATATTATGAGTAATTTTTACACATTATTAAACCTCGTATCGTAAATTTAAATCCTCAAGATGCTCAAGAAATTTCAGTGAGTCAGCGGCTGGTTTCACACACCGAAATCCATACTTAAATAGAGAAAATTTCCGAAAATTATTCAATTCTTTTAGACACAATTTCCAAATTAGAGAACATCAAGCTGTCATACATGAAGCGCTAAATATAAGTGTATCACCTCAAAGCCTCGTTAGGAAACCCAACAGATAATATAGGAAGATTAACAACCGATACATTGTGTGTGGTTATAAATCCCAATTTTCAAACTATAGTGTTAAACTGAAAACCAAGAGTGCGAATATGATGCGAACGTCCTTTTTAAAATCGCGAACATTACATCATTAGTCCCAGAACGCTCCTTTTCCAAATACACCAACATAACAGTCGAACTGAAAAGTCCCCGGTCTACCATAGTAAAACACAGTTTTTTGGCAAAATTCGATTTTATTATTCAACATAGTTGCCTTCGAGGGCGATACACCGATTATAGCGTTCTTCCAACTTTTCGATACCATTTTTGTAGTACGAATTGTCTTTAGCCTCGAAATAGGCCTCAATTTCGGCGATCACCTCCTAATCCCTGCTAAATTTCTTCCCGGCGAGCATTCTCTTGAGGTCTGCAAACAGGAAATAGTCGCTGGGGGCCACATCTGGAGAGTATGGTGGATGGGGAAGTAATTCGAAACCCAATTCACTTAATTTGGCCATTGTTTTCATTGATTTGTGACACGGTGCATTGCTTTGGTGAAACAGCACTTTCTTCTTCTTCATATGGGGCCGTTTTTTGCGATTTCGTTCTTCAAACGGTCCAATAACGCTCTATAATAGTCGCTGTTGAGGGACTGGCCCTTTTTAAGATAATCTATGAACATTATTCCATGCGCATCCCAAAAAACTGACGCCATAATTTTTCCAGCTGACTGTTGCGTCTTTCCACGCTTTGGAGCCGGTTCATCGCGTGCAGTCCACTCGGCTGACTGTCGATTGGACTCTGGAGTGTAGTGATGAATCTATGTTTCATCCATTGTCACATATCGACGCAAAAACTCGGTTTTATTACGATTTAACAGATTCAAACACAGCTCAGAATCATCAACTCGTTGTTTTTGATCGAATGTGAGATCGCGCGGCACCCATTTTGCACAGAGCTTCCGCATGCCCAAATATTCATACACGATGTGTCCAGCACGTTCCTTTGATATCTTTAAGATGTCAGCTATCTCGATCAACTTTACTTTACGGTCATTTAAAATGATTTCGCGAACTTTTTTGATGTTTTCGTCGGTGACAGCCTCTTTTGGTCGTCCACTGCGTTCGCCGTCTTCGGTGCTCATTTCACCACGTTTAAATTTAGCATACCAATCAATTATGGTTGATTTTCCTGGCGCAGAGTCCGGAAACTCCTCATCAAGCCATGCTTTTGCTTCAACGGTATTTTTTCCCTTCAAAAAGCAGAACTTTATCAGCACACAAAATTCTTTTTTTTCCATTTTTTTAAATAACCAAAGTAGCTTCACTCTTAACGCAATATCTCAGTAACCAATGGTTGGATTGCTGTCAAATTTTGACACGTTTCGTTTGAAGGTTAGTACTATCTAAAAAACATATGGATTTAATAACAGTAACGCCATCTATGTGTCAGACCGGGGACTTTTCAGCCGACCTGGTATTTTCACCTTGCCGTAGTATAATTGAGTGAGCATTGGAAGGCATGCTAATGACACAATGCCACAGCGAATTTTTGTGTCACTTTACACCAACAACACAAAAAAACTAAAATAGTAATTACATTTATTATTTTTAATATTGAGCCGTACGCTACTGCGAAAGCACTCGTTTCTGCAGCCTTAGTTAATACAAATGCAAAGCTGTTTTATTCTTAATTTATTGAATTAATTGGAAGTTAACATGTGACTGTGCTCTTATAGAAAAGTAGATGTGTGGCATGCTAATTTGAAGACCTTTACATCTCTGTTAAAGAGACAATAATTGAAAAATTACTAATGTCTTAATAACTGGCTGTATTTAAATTACAATTCACTTCGTGCCATATTTATTCTTCAAATTTGATGCGTTTTATATATTTAACTTAAAATAAAACATTTTCCCATAGTTTATGTGAGGCTACTACTTTTGAACAATCTTTCTCTTACCTCATTTAAAAAAAATGTTAGTTTTTTTGACGTGCATACTTCCATTCCATTATCAACAGAGACAAACGCTTTACGACCTTAAGGAGGAAGCACCTATTTGAACTAATTTAGTTTGTTTCGATGCTCCGTTTAAAATAGTGCGTTTCCAACATAATAAAACGATCTTGCCTTTTGTTATATCTAAAGAACACGTGTTGTAGATACTATTGCGTGTTGACACAAAGTATAATTTTCAACAAATATTGTAAGTGTTATGTTTAATAATAACCTGACGTTGTGTCATTCTTATTTTGTTTAATTCAATTATGTCCAACGTTCTAACAAGTTTAACAATTCAGAAAATTGATTCAAAAGATCTTTATGCGATATCTAGCGCGGTGTATGCAGTAGTGTAAGCGTCGGCTTTTTTCGGATTTTAGTGTTTTTTCGATATAGGCTTTCGGATAAATTAGTTAAGTTCTTAAAAATATATTTTTTTTTTAAAGATGTGTTTGCAATGGAACTGTGGTTATGTTTTTAGGTGTTAATTTCTTTTGTGGTGAAATACATTGTCTTCTGTCTTCGTTAAAAATGGGTAAGTTGGGACTCAAATAAGAATCACTTAATTTTACAAACTTCCAAATAAAGTTTGAAGATAGGCGGATCTGTTTGCAAAAAAAAAATTAAGAAAAGAACTTTACACTTTCGAATTACGTTTATTTTTTCTTCTTTTCTTCTGAAGTTTCCGATTTGAAAAATGTCTATGGCTTATTTAATTGGACTCTATTTAATAATACAATGAGTATTGATAATTTAACACTATCTAATGTTAGTAAAGGGTTTTCCAATAGGGACTTGACAACTTTTAATTCAATTTGTGAACGCACCCTTTCACTAATCATCGAACTGTCACTGTCAATTTATTCAGTAAACTTAACATTTTCATCATGGTAAAGTACACGAACGAACAACGTCTGCAAATTATAAAAAATTACTACAGAAATTCGGAGTCGGTGACCGCTACTTTAAGAGCGTTAACTCCGATTTTCGGTCGTAATTCTCGCCCTAGTAGACAGGCAGAAACAAGTTTAGTGCAAAAATTTGAGTCTACATATTCGTTGTGATGTTGCCGTGCCAGTGAGACAACGGGTTGGTCGAAGTGTCGAAAATATCGCTGCCGTTGAAACGTCCGTAGCAAATGATCCAAATCAGTCAATTCCACGGCGTTCTCAAGAGTTGGGCATCGCCCAGACCACTTTATGGCGAATTTTGCGTAAGGATCTTGGTTTACTCCCATACAAGATCAAGCTGACTCAAGAATTGAAGCCGATGGACCATTTGAAGCGACGTACGTTCTCCGATTGGGCTCTGGAAAAGATGCGCCAAGATGATCAATTTCATCGCAAAATCATTTTCAGTGACGAAGCTCATTTTTGGCTCAATGGGTTCGTCAATAAGCAAAATATGCGTTATTGGTCGGGTGAAAATCCACATGTGCTTCATGAAACACCACTTCATCCACAAAAAATAACTGTTTGGTGCGGTTTGCATGCCGGCGGCGTCATAGGGCCATATTTTTTCGTCGACGATAATGATCGTCACGTTACTGTGAATGGTAATCGTTATCGCGCCATGATTACCGATTATTTTTGGCCCGAATTGGAAGATATGGACTTGGACAACATGTGGTTTCAGCAGGACAGTGCCACAAGCCACACAACACACGTTACAATCGATTTATTGAAGAGTAAGTTTGATGAGCGTGTTATCTCAAGAAATGGACCAGTCGATTAGCCGCCTCGTTCGTGCGATTTAACGCCTCTTTTTTCTTGGGGCTACGTCAAGTCATTGGTCTATGTCAACAAGCCGACAACGTTGGAAGAGCTCAGAGCCAACATTGAACGCGAAATAGCAGCCGTTTCGGCCGAATTGTGTGGCCGAGTCATCGAAAATTGGGTCCAACGAATCGACCGCTGCAAACGTGCCTGCGGTGGCCATATGAACGAAATCGAGTTCCATTCATAAATGTTTTGATTGTACTTCAACCCGATAATAAAGTTTTTGAAATATCTCAAATGGTCTGCATTTTATTTTGAAAAAAAGTCGTCAAGTCCTTATTGGAAAACCCTTTACTAGTGTAACGGTAACGCATGAAGATCCATCCTTCTTGTACTTGAAGATCTCACTCATCCATTATGTGCTGAAATTTTCTGTTTTGCTCAAACTACACTTCCTCACTTTCCTGTCACTTATAGAACTTTTTTAGACTATATGAAAATCTATTTCATATTAATTGGAGCGTCTTCAATGACAATTTCATGCTTAACATATACTATAGGTTGGTAGAAAAGTTTTGAAAGCAAAAATGAAACAATGTGAATTTTTAAATGAAATTAGTTTTTTCATTCAATGTAATCTCCCTCAACTTCAATACATTTATTCCAATGATCCTCCAATAATTTTATACCATCTCTGTAATGATTTTCTGGAAGCTCTGCAAAATACTGTTCCACGGCTGAAATAGCTTCTTCATTCGATGAAAAACGCTTTCCACGAACGAATTGTTTCAAGTTTCTGAAGAGGTGGTAATCCCTCGGAGCCCAATCTGGTGAATACGGTGGTTGTTCAAGCAATTCGTACTTTAATTCATTCAATTTAGCCATAGTCAAAACACTTTTATATTAAGGCGCATTGTCTTGATGAAAAATTATTTTTCTTTTTCGCTAAACAAGGTCTTTTTCACGAACTTTTGCATCCAGTTGATGCAAAAAGTTACAATAATACTCTGAGCTAATTGTTTTACCTTTTTCAAGATAATGAATCAATAAAATTCCTTTTGCATCCCAAAACACTGATGCCATAACCTTTTTTGCCGATCGTCCTGACTTCACCTCTTTTGGAATTGAACAACCAACCGTAGTCCACTGTAATCGTTCTTGTTTCAATTTAGGATCATGGTGGTAGATCCAAGTTTCATCCATAGTTATAAAACGACGCAAGAAATCGCTTTTATTCCGCTTGAAACGCACGTAGTTACGCTGAGAAATTTGTTTTCGATCCAGTTTTTGTTGAATTGTTAACGAATGCGGCACTAACTTTCCAAACAGCTTTTTCATATGTAATTCTTCATGTAAAATATGGAGTACTCGTTCGTCTGAGATGCCTGTAGTATTAGCAGTTTCACGCTTAGTCAAATTCGGATCTTCACTTACCATATTATGTACTTGCTCAATGATTTCTGCTGTTGTTGCAGTTTTTGGTCGTCCACTACGTGGTTCATCTTCAACGCTTGTATGACCACGTTTAAACTCTAAAACCCATCGATGTACTGTTGGAAATGAAGGAGCACATTCCTTTAACACGTTCACCATTTTTGTATTAATCTCTGTTGCTGATAAACCTTCCAAAACTAAGAATTTTATCACAGCGCGATATTCAGTTTTTTCTTATTGTTAAAAAATACACCGACACGTCAAATTCAAATGGATTGCTAACAATGAATGGATTGACAGATCGAGATAAAATTTTTAGTGTGTTCATATGACACATGAAATATTAAAATGGCGTATGAATTTTGATTAATCTACTGCTTAATAGATGTCGCTTTCAAAACTTTTCTACCAACCTGTATATATTAACAACAGCACTGACTGTTTGACGAGTTGGTACAAACCCTTTGTGCATTATGCCTTTCGAAACATAAAATCAAATCAACATTGTCTTTACTTTTGTCTTCTCCAAACGTCTTTTTCTCGGTCTTTCTTCGCTTGGATGCTTCTATTCAGAGCTTTGACGCTTGGTCTCTAGATCACATTGAAAACACCGCGTCTGATCGCCAGTTAGAATAGAATACCTGAAGTTTTCGTCCTTTCTTGAGTCTTTAATCAAGTCTGTACAATGTTGAATACAGTTAGTTTCTGTGGTACAAACCTTGCACAAATTTTTCTCAATCCCAAATGCTGTGTCAAAATGCTATGAATTGAATCTTAGGAAATATTTAATTCCATTTCCACGTATCGCAATGAGGATTTCGGCTCATTTCTGATAAATTCACACACAAGCTCGATGTTATTTTCCTTAACCATAGATTTTTTTGCACCAGGATGTTTGTCGTCATCTATATCCGTATGATCGTCTTTAAATCGTTTATACACACTCGTACGTGATAAACACGCATCACCATACACTTATTTCATCAAATTAAACGTTTCAGTAAACGATTTACCGAGTTTAAAACATAACTTGAATATTTGCTCTTTGTTCAAAATTCATTTTTCGACCAATGCCAAATACACACTGTTACTGTATGCGCAATTTCTCTGCTTCCAATAATGAAAATGTCATGATATTTTGACATAACATTGGTGAAAGATCTAACTTACTGGCGCATATTTTTTTTAATAGATGGCGCTACTAAATATTACTATTTTAAAAAATTTCGGTTTCCTCTGCAATAGACTGTAAATTTACAAAAAGATTATTGATTTTTCTATTGTATTTATTTAAAAAAGAACAGCATTAATCTAATATTTAAATTTATATCAGCTGTGTATAAATAGGCCCAAAAGTGACATATGGCCTTACCCCTTGTTACATGTCCAATCAGAAAATTTTATACCTTGCTTCACACGTCTTCACGAGGTTCTCGAAATTCGGATTTAATCCACAAATAAGACTTTCAATTTTGACTTCGAAGTTTATTTTTAACTTTCTTCATCAACATACTTTCACGAAAGATACATTCGTCAACGCAGTAGAATAACTTTAAAACAATACTGTCAAGTATTACAGTACTTACTATTATAGTTTATATTTGGCAACACTGTACTCGTGTACACTATTGCCAAATGTATATCTCTTTTAAATGGTTCCTGAAAACATACGAAACACGATACAAATCTTATCATTGAGATTTTCGTTTCAGAAGCAAACGAAGAATGTCACTACGTGTTGCTTTAGCCCCAATTTATACACACACTGTATATGAATTAGGGGTTTGCAACTCCATTCCTTTTTGACCTCTACATAACCGTGTGTAATTATGAGTTGGAAATTGAAAGCAGACAGACGTATAAATATTATTGTTGCTTTTGTCCGCTCTTGAAACTGTTCGCGTTCATAAAACTAATTAACTTACGTTATATGGCCTCTAAAATTTTATGGAAGTCATATAATTTCGATTTTAAATGGTAACTTCAATAGCCCTACGGCACCAATATACATATGAAGTAGGCTATGATATGTAAATTTAATTAATGAAAAGCTATATTTGCAGAGAGATAAGTCGATTGATTGCCAATTATTGAGCGAGTAAGTAAACAAATAATATTCGTTTTAGGACAGGCTTTGGACGAAATTCGAAATATTATGAATCGAAATGAAACAATGATTATAAAGACCTTTCCTTTGTACAAAATTATATTGAGTTGGAAAAGTCACGACGTACTTTTTCCTCTGTTCATAGATTATTTATTAATATTAAAAAAAATCAAGTGGACATATGTATACAGTCTGTTACGTTGGGTAGTCTTTCGCCATTTTTCGATTAACTCCACAATTTCTCGTTTGTACGAGGGTAGCCGTTTATATTTCGGGAAAAGCAAACAATCAAAAAATTTTTATTATCGAAAATAGTTTTAATGCTTTTCCAAATATTCCCTTAAAAATTATGCACTTTTGCATTCGTTTAAGCCAATCCGAAAAGCATTGCTGCCACTGTGAAGGCGATATCTCCAAAATATTAGTTTTGAACGCCTCAACTGCCTCTTCCGGCGTAGAAAACCGTTGACCACGAAGTTTATTCTTCAAGTGTGGGAACAAAAAGAAAGCACAGGGTGCTAAATCAGCGCTGTACGGCGGATGGCTTATCAATTCAGTGTTTTGCCCGGTCAAATATTCAATTGTTTGAACCGACTTGTGGGAGCTCGCATTGTCATTGTGAAGAATGATCTGTCGTTTTCGGTTTGTTTTTCTTATTTCTTCAAAAGCTTTTGGCAAAAAATAGTTGTGTACCATTCGGAATTGACCTTTCTACAACTCTCTAAAGGTACCGTTGCAACGTGATCAGTTTTTCCAAAAAAACCGCGACCATTTGTTTTGATGTTCTTCAAGCGCGAACAACTTTTGTTGGTTTTGACTCATCTTGGAATACCCACACAGTCGCCTGTTGTTTACTATCGGGCTCATACGCATAGATCTAAGATTCATCACCTGTGACGACTTTAAAAATGTTCTTTGAAGCACCGCCAATGTATTTTTGGTGCATCTCTCGGCACCAATGGACGCGCGTCCTTTTTTGAGCGGTTGTCAAATTACGTGGTACCAAACGTGAACATAGCTTCTTAAAGGCTAAATGTTTATACAAGATCTTATGCACGCTGGTGTTACTAATACCTAGAGATGCCTCGATCTCACAGTATGTCACATGACGCTCTCACATTATCAATTCAGACACTGCATTAATGTTTTCCGATACAACAACATTCGTGGGACGACCTTCACGAAATTCATCGTCCAAAGAACGCCGTCCAAGTTTGAATTCACTATATCAATTATACATTATAGTTTTCGATGGTGCTTCATCACCATATAAAGAATTCAGCTCGTCGATGCATTCTTGTTGAGATAATCCACGCCAAAAGTTATGAAAAATAATCGCACGAAAATGTTTGCGAGTTAATTCCATTTTTTTTGCTGACATAAAATTTTCAAGCTACTGTCAGCAATAGAAATAGCGACCGGATAATAAAACTGTCAAGGTAAATATATTGTCAAAAAATGATGCAATCATCAGATCGGAGGCAACAGTAACAGTGTTCCCAGTTCCCGAAATATAAACAGCTACCCTCGTATAACGACCTACCTTCATTAGCGTACAAGGTTATTGAATCTTTTGTTTGCTAATGAAAGATTATTTGAGTAACGGTCAGAAAACACTACATTGGACAAACAAAAGGATTTACACAATTTTTTAGTTTAATAAACAAAAGAGAAATGATTAATGTTTTCACCTCAAAACAGATAGTCAATTCTAGGTTTCAAATTCATTTTCACACAGGTTATTTTATTTCGAATAAATGATCAAATGAAATGTATAAATGTTAGGTACTGGTGAAGATAACGAGTTGAAAACTACAATGAAAACTTACTAAGTTTGTTTGGAAGTTATGATCATGTAGTATCAAAATATATGTTCAACAATCAAAAGATTTTATGCCACCTGCAATTGTGCAACATTTCCTTGCAAATACTGTATACTAAGTCGAGGTATGGCGAAATTTTGTTATGCAATCGAAGCTAAGGAACGTATCCAAACCGCCACATTTGTAAGGTGTAAAAAGATAGTCTCTTAACGTACACTAATTCCTTAATTATTTCATTAATGTAGTGATTGTAAGGATCACCATAAAACCTTGAAATTATTAGAAACTTTACGGAAAACGATCTAGAGATTTTATAATTTTTTTAATGTTGTAAACCTGTTCATCACTGGCGAATTTTTTTGAATTATTAGTTTCGCAAATTATGATCAAAAGATAGTATTCCAGGCGGTTCACAGCTTCATCTGAATACAATATTACCACCACACAAAGAAGAACATTTTGTTGGAAACTGTGGTTGATTGAATTAATCAAAAAAGGTAAATAAAATCTCTTACCAAATGAATCTTATTTTTCTGATTACATACTGTATACGCGTTTCGACAACTAAATTGTCATCATCAGTAGAATCTCGAGAAAGCGAATACAGACAATTTCGCAAACTATTTTAATATACAATCAATTGCAGTCTTCGTCTATGATCAGGTATTTTTTTTGATGCATTTTTATAGACCATGACATGATAATTAAGATGGTTTAAACTAGAACATCGTATCTCTTCTCCTTCCGAAGTTATACGCATCTTTAAGACGCCATCATCAAGGGTCAATTTTGGTGAGTAACTCGGGACCTGGCCTTCAAATATGATTATTCTTTGGGTGCATTCTTATAGATCATAACATGATAATTACGATGGTTCCAACTAGATCATCGTATCTCTTCTCGTTTCGAAGTTATACGCATCTTTAAGACGCCATCATCAAGAGTCAATTTTGGTGCGTAACTTGGGACCTGGCCTTCAAATATGATTGTTCTTTGGGTGCATTTTTATAGATCATGAAATGGTAATTACGATGGTTCAAACTAGATCATCGTATCTCTTCTCGTTCCGAAGTTATACGCATCTTTAGGACGCCATCATCAAGGATCAATTTTGGTGCGTAACTCGGGACTTGGCCTTCAAATATGATTGTTCTTTGGGTGCATTCTTATAGATCATGACATAATAATTACGATGCTTCAAACTAGAACATCGTATCTCTTCTCGTTTCGAAGTTATACGCATCTTTAAGACGCCATCATCAAGAGTCAATTTTGGTGCGTAACTCGGGACCTGGCCTTCAAATATGATTGTTCTTTGGATGCATTCTTATAGATCATGAGTTTCGTATTGTCCAATAGGGTTTAAACATTAAAAAGCCACTCAAAATTGGTAGTTCAAGTGTCGCTTGTTCTCAGTAAGGTTTACCATCTCACCATGAAAAGGTTAACACCACAATCACGCTTTCGAAACTGTGCAAATGTGAGAAAACGGATCTGCTCACCGGCCACCTAGATCGTCTGACTTGACGCTTTGGATTATTTTTCTTTAGGGATAACAAATCCTTAGCCTTCGGGAAAAAGGCAGTGACGTTAGATGATTTAGAAGCCAACGTTTGTCGTGTTATTGCCGAGACACGTCCTCAGATACTTGAAAATTTAACTCCTAGACTGCGTTGTATTTGGGCCAGTCACGGCGCTCGTATATCCGAAGTTATATTCAAACAGTAAATGGCATAAAATTATCTACTTAATAAAGGTAATTTAAGGTCATTTGGACAATTTTTTTTGTGTCTTATTTCAAGTCGAAACAACGCAAATTTAAAAATGTCTTGTATAACAACAACATTGTGTACTGTGTCAATTGAACGTTTTATTTGACCAATGTAGACACTGGCATATGAAAATAGAATTTAGCAACAAATGGGGGGTGATATTACTACTTTTAATTAAAAAGAAATTTTAAAATTCGGAATGGGGGTTATACATGTTTTTAATATTATACAGAATCTAGTAGATGGAATTTTATTGTTTCTTACATGTAATTCTAAAAATCGGACATATCTATTTATATTTTCACGATTAACTTTTAAATGTATAAAGACTGAAAATTCTACCTATTTACTTGCCAAATGATTTTAAAAATGGATTATAAGTGAACCAACCTTTTCCCAATACATTTACGTAGCTAAAATAATAATATATTGAACTACACTACAGGCCATAAGTGAGGGATCACTTATCTTAAATAACAAAACACTTGTATTTTAGACACATCCCTTAGACTTTTACCTGTTTTGGTGAGAATAATTGAAATAACAGTTGTAAATGTAATTCTGAGAAGGATTATTCGGATTATTATTATAAATTAGATAAATATTGTATATTTGTTTCTGAAAAATATTGTAAATCCTTTTAATAGTTTTACGGCGTCTATTTAATAGAAATATTTTATATATCTCAATAAATTTAATAGGGTTTACAACGGAATATTATTATAATGGTATTAGGAATTCATAGTAAACTATTTAGCAATTTAAAAATTAGCGTTCGTGCAGCATTTGTCCGAGTAAGTTGTAATACGAGTATTTGAGAACAGACGGAAAAGTAACTTATAAACATGCCGAAAAGAAAGAAACTTAGCGAAGAAACTCGTAGTTCTATAATAACGCTACATGGTGAAAAATTTTCACTGCGGCAAATAGCCCAAAAGTTAAATTTATCTTATCACGCGGTGCAAGGAACAGTGAAAGGATATTCACAAAGTGGATCATTACAACCAATAAAACGTTGCGGAAGGCCAAGGGTAACTACCAGACAAGAGGATTTGCTGAATGAAGGCCGTCGAAAGCCGGTGTCACTGACTACCGTAAAACGACGTTTGACAAAGGCGGGACTACATGGACGTATTGCAGCTCGAAAACAATTATTGAATCCACGAAATCGTAAAAAACGGTTACAATGGGCCCAGGACCATCAACACTGGGACATGGAAATGTGGAAGCAGGTGTTATGGACAGATGAGTCAAAGTTCCAAGTGTTTGGTAGTAATCGACGAGTTTTCGTTCGAAGACAAGTTGGTGAAAGGATGTTACCCGAATGTGTAGTGCCAACTGTTAAACACGAGGGAGGTTCTGTGCTTGTTTGGGGATCCTTTTCCTTTGATGGTGTCGGAGATTTGTACCGCATTGAAGGCATTTTAAAAAAAGAGGGGTACCTGAAGATTTTGGAGGAACATGCAATTCCGTCTGGATTAAGGTTAATTGGTGAAGGTTTTCACCTACAACAAGATAATGATCCCAAACACACTTCCCAACTTTGTAAAAACTGTGTGAATCAAAAAGAGGAGGAAGGGGTGCTGATAAATATGATTTGGCCACCACAATCACCCGATCTCAACCCTATCGAATTACTGTGGGATGAATTAGATAGAAACGTGAGAGAAAGCTGTCCACAATCACAGAAACAGCTTTGGGAGCAACTTACAAGGGTGTGGAATAATTTACCAATGGATACGCTCCAGAAACTTGTATCGTGGTTGCCTAATATTTGTAAAGAAATCATTAAGCGCAGAGGTGGATACTTCGACGAAAGTCGAATATGATAAGAATTTCTACATAATATGTTGGAATTACATTATTTTGTAAGGAAAACTGTTCATTTGTCTCGTAGATATAGTTTTGTAGAAATATACGTCACTTATGGCTTGTAGTGTATATTGAACCAGTTGTCAAAGTAGTCTGTCCCAGTACTTCATTTAGAAGTGGTTTATTTTATTGTTATCAGTTGTCAAAGATTTCGAGCGATAATATACGTGCTTTTGGGAAAATATTGTTCAGTGTATTTTCCATGGAAACATATACGCACGTAAAGTGCAGAATAAAGCGTAACAAGTTTAAGCACTTCGATATTTTCGGAAAAGATATTTTACCAACACGCATGTGCTTCAGCGAACGTGAATGCTCCTCATCTCTTCGAATGAGTTAGTATCAGTTCGGTATCGCTTGCTTGACGATAAGAGGGTAAGTTTTACTAGCTAAGACTGTGTTTATATTTTAAAAAAATAAATAAATACGTTTCTATGTCGCGTTTTAAGTTGGGATAATTGCAAAAGAAATTCTGTGTATTTACGAAAAATTTTTATTAATAGAAATTTACAAATTTTATTGTGTGATACCAAAAACGAGTTCCTCCAGTACGAGGATGTATTTTTAAACTAACTTTTGCACAAATATTTGCTATATTGGGAATAACAAATGATTAAATTTTTATTGAAAAATTCGTAAATCTTCGTGTCGTTTTTGCTGAAAAATTTTGTAAATTCCAGTGTTATTTTCTGGTGAAAAAATTCGCGTTTCTTTTCTTTGTTTCGGATGACAACAGTCTATAATTGTGAATTCCTTTTGTTCGACTACATGAGACGGGTATTGGATTTGATACGCTTATTCGTTGTTGGAGAGATTGATCTCAAGAAGATAGTCAACATCGTGGAAGACACATTGAATGTTGTAGAAGAACCATCCACCAGAAGTATAGGAGACAAAGATTACTCGTTCTTATAGATCAGCATAATAATACTTTAAAATCGGTGGTAGACGTTTTCTTTGGCAAAGATAGGTTAACAAAGTAGGTCTCTCTTAATTTTCCTTAGAGGATATTTAAATGCTCGAAAGTACATTTATGAAGTACTGAAGCCACAGACTTTTGCCATAGATACAAAATCTAAATAATGCAAAATTCCAGCAAGATAATCTAGTACGTAGATTTCTGCGGTCGTGGTCCGTGCTATCTGCTTCTGGGTTTCCGGCTGGAACCGCGTCACTTGTATATCTGCCGACGTTTCGTACCCATATGCATGGGACATCTTCAGGGCTGAACTACTGCACTGAACTACTGCTGCAGTAATTCAGCCCTGAAAATGTCCCATACAAATGGGTACGAAACGTCGGCAAATATACAAGTTACGCGGTTCCATTCCGGAAACCCAGAAGCAGATATTTCAGCAAGATGATTTTCGTCTTCATATTACAGTTAATACATTGCCTTTCCTGCAAAAAGTCAACATCAATTATTTCAATCAACCTGCGGAATCACCAGACCTATCGCCCATAAAACGTCTGGGATATAATAGGGTATGCTTCCTAACACACTAATGAACTAACAACAGCTACGCGATGCTCTGCAAGTTGCTTGAAATAAGTGCGCACTCCATAAAACATCTTGTTAGAAGCACGCAACTTGCTTCTTAATTCTTCTGTAAGTGAATCAGATTTTAAGTCAATATCATGCCCAGAGAACATATATATTTGGCATACAACAGGTCGAGACGTGTGTGCTTCCTAACATTCTAATGAGCTAACAACAACTATATGATGCTCTGCAAGTTCCTTGGAATGAGTTACCGCTTTATAGAACATCTTATCCGAAGCACGTCACTTGTTTCGGTTGTTCTGTGAGTAAATCAGATTTTAAATCGATATTTTCTTTTAATTTTTGCTTTTTTTTTCGTTTAAGCCTTCATCTGGCAAGTCGGGTTTCGAATCAACTTCTTCTAACTTTTGTCTCTCTCTCTTCTTGGGCAGTTTTATCGGTTGCTGCATCAATTATTGTTTCTTCTAAAACTGTCTTAGATTCCTGTTTTTGTTAAATCGACTTTAATTCGGAGTTACCTTCTTCCACTTTATCTTTATGACTGTTTGATAATTTCGCGTCTTTACTTATAGATTTTTGTCTGTATCTTTATCTAGCAATCTTTCTTCAATGTGTTTTTTCTAAATTAATATCTCTTTCATTTAATCCTTTGATTTTTGGTTGTAGTTTTTCAATATCTTTTATCTCTTGGTCTTTTTTTTCTCACCTGAAACAATCTTTTCGTCAGGTACATAGACTTTCGCGGTCGTGGTTCATACTATCTGCTTCTGGGCTTCCGGGCTGGAACCGCGTCACTGGTATGTGTGTTTCAGTTTCAATGCGACAGACAGTAGAAGTAGTTAAGCCCTGAAGATGTCCCATACGAGTGGGTACGAAACATCGGCAGTTATACCAGTGACGCAGTTCCAGCCTGGAAAACATTGAATTGATGAGCCATCCGTCGTACAGCCCTGATCTAGCACCCTGTGATTTCTTTTTGTTCCCACACGTGCAGAATAAACTTCGTGATCAACGGTATTCTACGCCGAAAGAGGCGGTTGAGACATTCAAAACTAATATTTTGGAGATACCGCCTTCACAGTGGCAGCAATGTTTTTCGGATTGGTTTAAACGTGTGCAAAAGTGCATTGATTTTCAAGGAGAATATTTTGAAAAGCAATAAAACTATTTTCGATAATAAAAATTTTTTTTTTGTTTGTTTTTCCCGAAATATAAATGGCTACCCTCGTATAAGAAGCACGTCCTGGAAAATAAAATGTATTATTTTATTACACTCTTAATGTGACTGCAATATTGACCGATTTGGCTATTATCAAATGGTATATATTTCGGAGAAAAGAAACAACAAAACTTAACAATGTTAAACCCCTTTTTTCCCCGAAATATATACCGTTTGATAATAGCCAAATCGGTCGATATTGCACATTAAAAGTGTAATAAAATAATATATTTTGTTATTCATACATATAAATATGTATGTAATCAAGGTAGCTTCATATGTATATACACTACAGGCCATAAGTGAGGGATCAGTAGATGAAATTTAAAAAAAACATGCACGCTTAGTGAAACAAAACGTATATTTCTACAAAACTATATCTACGAGACAAATGAACAGTTTTCCTTATAAAATAAAATAATTTCAACATATTCTGTAGAATTTCTTATCATATTCGACTTTCGTCGAAGTATCCACCTCTGCGCTTAATGATTTCTTTACAAATATTAGGCAACCGCGATACAAATTTCTAGAGCGTATCCATTGGTAAATTATTCCACATCCTTGTAAGTTGCTCCCAAAGCTGTTTCTGCGATTGTGACAGCTTTCTCTCACGTTTCTATCTAATTCATCCCACAGTAATTCAATAGGGTTGAGATCGGGTGATTGTGGTGGCCAAATCATATTTATCAGCACCCCTTCCTCCTCTTTTTGATTCACATAGTTTTTACAAAGTTGGGAAGTGTGTTTGGGATCATTGTCTTGTTGTAGGTAAAAACCTTCACCAATTAACCTTAATCCAGATGGAACTGCATGTTCCTCCAAAATCTTCAGGTACCCCTCTTTTTTTAAAATGCCTTCAATGCGGTACAAATCTCCGACACCATCAAAGGAAAAGGATCCCCAAACAAGCACAGAACCTCCCCCGTGTTTAACAGTTGGCACTACACATTCGGGTAACATCCTTTCACCCACTTGTCTTCGAACGAAAACTCGTCGATTACTACCAAACACTTGGAACTTTGACTCATCTGTCCATAACACCTGCTTCCACATTTCCACGTCCCAGTGTTGATGGTCCTGGGCCCATTGTAACCGTTTTTTACGATTTCGTGGATTCAATAATGGTTTTCGAGCTGCAATACGCCCATGTAGTCCCGCCTTTGTCAAACGTCGTTTTACGGTAGTCAGTGACACCGGCTTTCGACGGCCTTCATTCAGCTCTGCTCAAAGCTGAGGAGCTGTGAGGCGCCTATTTCGTTTTGATAATATTTTTAGGCGCAAATCCTCTTGTCTGGTAGTTACCCTTGGCCTTACGCAACGTTTTATTGGTTGTAATGATCAACTTTGTGAATATCGTTTCACTGTTCCTTGCACCGCGTGATAAGATAAATTTAACTTTTGGGCTATTTGCCGCAATGAAAATTTTTCACCATGTAGCGTTATTATAGAACTACGAGTTTCTTCGCTAAGTTCCTTTCTTTTCGGAATTTTTATAAGTTACTTTTACGTCTGTTCTCAAATACTCGTATTGCAACTTACTCGGACAAATGCTGCACGAAAACTAATTTTTAAATTGCTAAATAGTTTACTATGAATTCCTAGTACCATTATAATAATATTGCGTTGTAAATCCTATTAAATTTATATGGGGTATATAAAATATTTCTATTAAATAGACGCCATAAAACTATTAAAAGGATTTACAATATTTTTCAGAAACAAATATATTTATCTAATTTACAATAATAATCCGAATAATCCTTCTCAGAATTACATTTACAACTGTTATTTCCAATATTCTCACCAAAACAGGTATATATATATATATATATATATATATATATATATATATATATATATATATATATATATATATATATATATATATCACTTTAATGGCGTAACGAGTGAACTAAAGACCACCAGATATGGAGTGGCTCAAGGTTCTCTTTTGGGTCCTCTTTTGTTTTGCCTGTACGTCAATGATCTTCCGCAACATGTCACGCAAATGGTTGTGCAATACGCTGATGACACAACGTTTCTAGGTAGAGGGAAGAGCGATCAGCAACTTGGAGAAGGGGCTCACGAAACGCTGTCGGAGGCCATGGCATGGTTTTCGGCAAACAAGCTGGTCCTGAATGAAGCCAACACTGTCAAACTGGCATTCACTTCCAAAAGGAAAGAAACTCCCGCGAATGCAGGGTCAGTGAAAATATTGGGAATAAATTTAGATACCAGACTAACCTGGAAGGATGAAGTGGACGCCCTCTCGAAAAAACTCTCTTGTGCAATATATGCTTTGCGGAGAATCAGAGCCATTACAAATAAGGAAACTGCAAAAACAGCTTATCACGCACTTTTTCACTCGCGGATGGCATAGTGTCCAACTATGGGGCGATTCAGTGCATGCAAATGACATTTTTAATTTACAAAAGAAGGCATTACGAATAATAGAACAAGTTAATATAACGGCACATTGTAGACCTATATTCATAAAAAATAAAATAATGACGTTGGCCTCCACATACATATATAAGCAATTGCTGCGCGCTAAACGAGAGCTACCAACCCAGAAAAGGAAAGGAGAGGGAAGAGCAATACAAGTGAGATCCAGACAACAAATACGTCTTCCCAACCATAGGCTACGTACTACTGCTGCCCAACACAAACATTTGGATATGTTTAACAGGTTGCCATTATCGTGGACTGAAAAACCCATTTTGAAATTCAGAAATGACATAAAAACATTTCTTTTAGAAAACGGATTCTACACAGTAACGGAGTTCCAAGAGCAGATTAAATTAATTAAATATCAAACTGTATGTTCTGCTTTGTGCACACATATGTTTACACCACACTTACACACAGTACATATACACGTACATATATATATATATATATATATATATATATATATATATATATATATATATATATATATATATATATATATATATATATATATATATATATATATAATATATATATATATATATATATAAAATATATTGATTACCATAAATTTATTATGATTATGATGCAAGAGAAAATATTTATTTACTTAAGCTCAGTTCGTTTGTTGTTTTTTTAACATCTCCAAAATAGATTTAATTTTAAGCTTTTGTTCCTATAATGTGATATTTTTAAATTTTCTATTATGGGCAAAGGTTGCCTTTGTGTCCTATTAACATTGTTTTCTGATAATAACACTTTTAACTTGTTTCAAAATCAATAATTCTCCTATCCGTTAATTTTAACCACGCAAAACAAATAAATAATTTAAACGCGCAAATAAGATCTGTTTACAGTACCAAAAATGTTTATAATAACTCATATTTTACAGCTGTTTAATAAGGAGCTGGAGCAATGTTTTTCAAGGCGTCTTGTTCTGTGCGCAACTGAACGTCTGCGTTCTCTATGGCGTCAGGAATTGCGGCCAATATGCTGCCTTTAATTAATAAGATGTCTTGAAACACATTTCCATCTGGTCTTAATCATACTGTAACGTTTGAAAGCGAAATTTTTTTATTCGAAGTTTAGAATTTGGTCAATCGATATAGTAAGCCTGAGGGCTTCGTTAGAAGGAATTGTGTTTGCAATCCTTTCTTAATTTGTGGTCGCTAAATTGGTAAAGTATTTCAAGAGAATTGTGGAAAATATCGTATTTCTAGCAAGATTTTTAAGTGATGTACGAGGATCGTTCAAAAAATTTTTCGAGTAAAATGGTTCGATCGTCTCGTCGATTTGTTATGGTGTAAATTGTATGTAGCAGTATAAAGAATATTATATTTCTCTTTTTTTTAGAAAGTAGATAATCAGTATTACAAGTCCGGCTTTTCTAGGAGGAATTATGTTTGCAATTTTTTCTTTTTCTTTCGTAGTTACTAAATTGGTAAAACATCCAAGAGAGTTGTGAAAATGTTATAATATAATATAAGAAAATTCCTGAAGCATCTACAATTTCAATATTAATCAAATTAATATTGGGTTGGCAACTAAGTACTTTCGGTTTTGTAGTATAAAATAAAACACTTTTTTTTTAAACAAAGAATAGTTTTTAATCAATTATATATTTTCCATTTTGCTCAATGACCTTTTGCCATCTTTCTTTCAGCTGCATAATTCCGCGCTCATAAAATTTCTGGTCCTTACCATTCAAAGAATTCTGCAAACTTCGAAATAAATGGTAATCAGATGGTGCTAGATCAGGGCTGTATGGGGGATCTGGCATCACTTCCCAGCCAAGCTCCAATAGTTTCCCACGAGTTGCCAAAGATGTGCGAGGCCTTGCATTATCTTGGTGGAAAACTACACCTTTCCGATTTGACAATTCTGGCCGTTTTTCTTTGATTGCTTCATCTAGTTTTATTAATTGTTGACAGTAAACATCGTTTGGTTCCTTGGAAACAGCTCAAAAAACACAACACCTTTGTAATCCCACCAAACTGACAGCATGATCTTTTTTTGATGGAATTCAGCTTTCGATGTGGTTTGAGCTGGTTTATCGTGTTTGCTCCATGATCGTTTTCGAACTATGTTACTGTACAGGACCCATTTTTCATCACCAGTGATGATTCTTTTTAAGAAAGGGTCGGTTTCATTTCGTCTAAGGTGCATATCGCAAAAGTTGATTCTTTGTGTTAAATGAATTTCTTTCAATTCGTGAGGTACCCAAATACCAAGCTTCTTAACTAGCCCAAGACATTTTAAATGTTTTTCAATTGTTGTGTGCGATACATGTAGCCCCTCCGCAACCTCTCGAACAGTTATATGACGATCCTCTTCAATTATGATTTTGATTTGGTCATCATCAACTTCAGTAGGTCGACCAGAACGTTGCTCATCTTTGAAGGAAAAATTTCCAGAACGGAATTTTTTATACCAATTCTGACACGTGCGCTCTGTTAAGCAATTAGCACCATAAACTTCACATATCTTTTTGTGAGCCGCAGCAGCTTTTTTTCCTTTACGGAAATAAAATAGTAAAATATGTCGAAAATGTTCGTTTCTGCACTCCATTTAAAATTAACCCACAACTAATAGCTTTAATAAAAATCACGCACTACTTGCTTCTGAAGTTACGTCAATGTGACTAGTATCACGCGACAAACGGTAAAGTACAGCACTAACATACGTTATACAAAAAATAAAGCAACGCTCTCTATCAGTGAAAACCGAAAGTACTTAGTTGTCAACCCAATACATATTTTTAATAATATTTCTTTTTTAAATAAATATTTTCGGGGTTTAATCTCAAAAAATAAAAAAATTTAAATATGTCATGATAAAATTTGTTAATAAATACTACACATTTACAGTCCTAATTTTTTAAATTATTTTCTGTTTTTGTCCAACAGATGACCAAATATAAACATGCAGACTTCACCGATGATGACAGTGTTGGAAGTGTTCAGTTGACTGAAGGTATGAATGTTTTACGAATTTATTTATTTTTTTTGGAAATTAAAATTCCTAAAATAGGGATTTAATTTTATCAATTCTTAAGGAGAGGAAAATACTTTCTTCAAATGCTAAAGTAAAGAGTTTTCCAATAAGGACTTGAAAATTTTTTTTCAAAATAAAATGCAGACCATTTGAGATATTTCAAAAACTTTATTATCGGGTTGAAGTACAATCAAAACATTTATGAATGGAACTCGACTTCGTTCATATGGCCGCCGCGGGCACGTTTGCAGCGGTCGATTCGTTGGTCCCAATTTTCGATGACTCGGCCACACAATTCGGCTGAAACGGCTGCTATTTCGCGTTCAATGTTGGCTCTGAGCTCTTCCAACGTTGTCGGCTTGTTGGCATAGACCAATGACTTGACGTAGCCCTAAAGAAAAAAGTCTAGAGGTGTTAAATCGCACGAACGAGGCGGCCAATCGACTGGTCCATTTCTTGAGATAACACGCTCATCAAACTTACTCTTCAATAAATCGATTGTAACGTGTACTGTGTGGCTTGTGGCACCGTCCTGCTGAAACCACATGTTGTCCTAGTCCATATTTTCCAATTCGGGCCAAAAATAATCGGTAATCATGGCGCGATAACGATTACCATTCACAGTAATGTGACGATCATTATCGTCGACGAAAAAATAAGGCCCTATGACGCCGCCGGCATGCAAACCGCACCAAACAGTTATTTTTTGTGGATGAAGTGGTGTTTCATGAAGCACATGTGGATTTTCACCCGACCAATAACGCATATTTTGCTTATTGATGAACCCATTGAGCCAAAAATGAGCTTCGTCACTGAAAATGATTTTGCGATGAAATTGATCATCTTGGCGCATCTTTTCCAGAACCCAATCGGAGAACGTACGTCGCTTCAAATGGTCCATCGGCTTCAATTTTTGAGTCAGCTTGATCTTGTGTGGGTGTAAACCAAGATCCTCACGCCAAATTCGCCATAAAGTGGTCTGGGCGATGCCCAACTCTTGAGAACGCCGTGGAATTGACCGATTTGGATCATTTGCTACGGACGTTTCAACGGCAGCGATATTTTCGACACGTCGACCAACCCGTTGTCTCACTGGCACGGCAACATCACACAACGAATATGTAGACTCAAATTTTTGCACTAAACTTGTTACTGCTTGTCTACTAGGGCGAGAATTACGACCGAAAATCGGAGTTAACGCTCTTAAAGTAGCGGTCACCGACTCCGAATTTCTGTAGTAAATTTTTATAATTTGCAGACGTTGTTCGTTCGTGTACTTTACCATGATGAAAATGTTAAGTTTACTGAATAAATTGACAGTGACAGTTCGATGATTAGTGAAAGGGTGCGTTCACAAATTGAATTAAAAGTCGTCAAGTCCCTATTGGAAAACCCTATATATTCACTTTAGTAGGAAATATTTCAAATAAATTTTTAAATATTGTGCTTTATCAAATAGAAACAAGTAAATATCTGCAGTTACTTACTTGTTTGTATTTGATTATCTTCCCGAATAAGGTGATTTAACGCACAAGCTAAGTTGTAAATATTATAGACAGTACCTCCTAAATGCAATGTCAGATAAAAGTACTTTAACATTTCAAACAGATGGAGTTCCAATTTTTTTCAGTTAATGTGCCTTATTATATAAAGCAATATCGAATATTTTCACATTATTATTCAAGTCTAAATATAATCATTTTCTTTTTAATTTAAAACTTCCGTTCTGATTTTCATAAAGATGAACCACATTTTGTTTTATATACGGGGGGAATTTGAAAAGTAATCTATCTAGAAAACTAATTGTACGTTGCCTAGTAACGTTCACTATTAACAATATTAATCTACTTACTTGTCAAACTTGATTTCAAATCGTTATTTTGTGTTTATAAAATGTTTCGCAAAGAAAATGAGTTTTCATAAAATTAGAACGTCACAGTGTCCTAAAATTTTTGACAAACGAACATAATTCTTTTAACAATATTCAGGAATAAAGTATCACAGTTTACGTAGACAAATTTCCGTCGTATTTTAATATAAAATACTGGTTTCGTTTGATGGTAAGACACTATTTTTTAATTCGTTCGTCAATTTCATCGCGTATTCCCTTATACTCTCTTTTTACAGTAAGTAGAGTTTGTACGTGTGGTTGATATTTCTGATGTCATTTCCATCGTGTTATGGAGCTATTTTATTTTTTGTCTAGTCGAGTAGGGTTACATTATTATTACATGTAGTAGACGCCGGCCAGATCCATAATTGGCTCCTTTTATCACTCTCAAGTCGTAAATTTCAAACGCAGAAACATGCCGCTTAACAACAATCGATAATAGATTTTCGTTTTAAGGATACCCCTTTCCATTATAACGGTGAATATTCTTGTGTATGAAGAATATATTTGTGAGTTTCAGTTGATGTTCACATACACTGCCGGTCATATTTATTTGCCCACCCTTAGTTTTAGCCAAAATTATTAAATTATCAAATGTGTACTGAAAATTTATTTATTGTACCAATACAATAGTGTAAAATAAACATAAAATAGTTACATTTTTCTTATATAAAAACTTTATCATTAATTATTATTAAATTTTGCTCTCATCGATGTGCCCACCTTTATTTTTGATAACTGTGGCACATAACCGCGGCATCCTTTCAATTAATTTTTGCAGTGTATCTCCTGTAATTTGTGCCCAGGCTTTTTGAAGTTGTTCCCACAGTACAGTGGTGGATGATAGAGCACGTTCTCGAACCTTCCGGTCCAATTCTTCCCAAAGAAGCTCTATTGGGTTCAGATCAGGACTTTGAGCTGGCCATACCATTATACAGATTTGCCCTTGCTCTTCTAGTTGACGCAAGTAATCGCCACACAATCTAGAAGTGTGTTTCGGATCGTTGTCCTGTTGAAATACAAAGTTTTCGCCAAGAATCCTTAGTCCTGAAGGAACGGCGTTATTTTCTAAAATTTCCTTGTAGCCTTCTTTTCTTAGGATTTCCTCAATTTTGACGAGATCGCCTACAGATCTTCCACCAAAACACCCCCAAATCATTACTGAACCTCCTCCATGTTTTACGGTAGGCACAATACATTCTGGCAGTACTCTTTCTCCTGCGGATCTTCTTACGAATATTCGCCTTTTACTACCGAAAAGTTCAAACTTCCATTCGTCTGTCCACAACACATTATTCCACTGATCAATCGTCCAATTCTTATGTTCTTTAGCCCAATTTAGTCGTTTTATCTTGTTTTGTTTTCGTAGTAGTGGTTTTCGCAGAGGAATTCTGCCGTATAAACACGCTTGCCTTAACCTTCTCTGTACCGTGGACACACTAATTGGTTTAGCACGCGCTCTATTCATTTCAGCAGTAATTTTGCGTCGTCCAGATCTTCTTTTGTTGGAAAATGTACCACTTTCTTCAAATTTTTTAACGTTATAATCAACGGTTCTGCGATTTAATCGTAATTCTTTTACAATTTCGCGATTACTTTTACCCGTACGATGATAAGCAATTATCATAGCACGCACTTCAACATATAATTCCTTCGTCTTCGGCATTGCATTAAAATATTCACAATAACTCTCTATTTCACTGTTTTCGCAACAAAAGATGAACGATGACTGACTTAAAATTTATTTTCCTTTTTGAATAACACATCCTAATATTGTAATTAGTTAGTACAATAACACAATATTGGTAATACCTTTCGGAAATGCAGGTAAAACTGTTAATACTGTAGGGATTAGCCTATATAATATTTATGGTATTTTTCCAATTTATGACACCTTTACGATATATCATAAACAATTTAAGATTTTCGTAGAAATTCATATGGAATTACTTCCACTAATAATATTGTTGAATAATTATAATACAGATTTTTCGAAAGATAATCCGTATTTTAGGAAACACATAAAATTTGGGTGGGCAAATAAATATGACCGATAGTGTATTTCTAGGCTTTCGCCATTATCGTTATCAACTTCTTTTGCAAAACTTCCTACAATGCTACTCCCCTGTCGACCCCTAATCCGCGCATTACATCGTTATTAGAAAACTTTTCGAGTTGCCCTCGTAAAAGAAAACGTATTTATAATTCACCTCAAGTTGTATGATCGAAATCTTACTCACCATTCATATTTACACACACAAAGTGTCCAAAATCGGTAAACGGGCAATTAAATAATGTTCATTTCCTTTGTGTTACGTATTCATAACCATATTTAGAATGTACTTGATACTTCATTTTATTTCATCAACATTTGTATATATTCTGATCTAGTGAATATGAAAGAAGTTATGCATTGTATTAATACTTAATATAAAATATATTTTAAGGTATAAACACCAGTGCAACACATATAAGGTACCACACTGGGACTAGTATGTGGAAAAGGAGATCCATGTTGGAAAAATCACTCTTGGTTCTTGTTGGTACGTTGTTGTTCGTCGTCGTGGTTTTGGCTATATTATTAAATTCCGCCGATCGAAGAATACAAGATGCACGGGTAAAGTACTATTTTTTCATTTAGACAAAATTCAATTCTTTTGGGACTACCACAGCTTTGAAAAAATTACTTTTATTTGACTACCAAACAATTTTTACCTTGCAGACTGTTCATATATCGTCTGAATCTGGTAAACCACAACCCTGCCTAAACGAAACGTGTATCCATATAGCTAGTAACATTCTGGAAGCTATGGATCCCAGTGTAGATCCATGTGACGACTTCTACGCCTACGCTTGCAACGGTTGGATAAGAAATAATCCCATCCCGGATGGAAAACCATCTTGGAGCATGTTCCTCAAGTTAGAACAAAAGAATCAGTTAGTGATTAAACACGTTTTAGGTGAGTTCACTTGTATTAAATGCAAACGATTATGGGAAACTTTTCGAGACTTCTTTTTCAGATCAACCAATAAATTCTTTGAAATCTAAAGCTGAACAAAAAGCTAAACTTTACTACGAATCTTGTTTAGATTTAAACGAAACCATAGAAGCTTTAGGAGCTCAACCAATGTTGGAATTATTGGAGAGATTAGGGAGTTGGAATGTCTCCAATAGTAATTTTACAATAGCCAATTGGACTTTGCAAAATACCTTGCAAATTATACAGAATAAGTACTATATAGGAGCTCTATTTTCTTACGCAGTAGGCGAAGATGATAGAAATTCGAGTAGATACGTCATACAAATTGATCAAAGTGGTTTAACCTTGCCTACGAAACAACATTATTTAAATAAAACGGAGCATGGGAAAGTTATTGACGCTTACTTGGACTATATGACGAAAGTAAGTACCGATACCGTCCATTACATTGGAAATAAATATAAGGTTTTCCGATAGGGATGATATGATTTTGAAGTGCCACTTCGGCCATTTGTAATATGTCATGATCTGTCATTTGTTTCTCATTGTACTCAGTAGTGTTTACAATTTCATCATGGAGAGATATACGCAAGAACAACGTTTACAAATTATTCAGTTTTATTATCAAAATAATCGTTCTCCAATTGCAACTTTTCGTGCGCTTTTGCCATTTTATGGGCGTAATAATCGTCCAAGTGTGCTCGCTATTCGCCGAATTGTTAAAAATTTTGAGGTTACATTTTCTTTACATAATTTTCAAGTGCCAATAAGACAAAGAACCGCTCGAAGTAATGCAAATATTGCTGCCGTTCAGGCAAATGTTACTGAAGACCTTACTTTGTCGATTCCAAGACGTTTTCAACAAATGAGACTGTCTCAACCACAACCTGGCGGATTTTGAGAAAGGATTTGGGTTTGCATCCCTATAAAATTGTTCTCACTCAAGAACTGAAGCCATTGGACCACCGTAAACGTCGTGAATTTGCTGATTTTGCCTTGGAACAACTTGAAAACGATAACGATTTTTTAAAGAAAATCATCTTCTCTGATGAGGCTCACTTTCATCTGGATGGTGTGGTAAATAAACAAAACTGCCGATTCTGGTGCGAAGAAAATCCACAAATTATTTATGAAAAACCATTACATTCACCTAAATTGACAGTTTGGTGTGGTTTTTAGTATGGTGGAATCATCGGTCCGTACTTCTTTCAAAATGAAGCTGGTAACACCGTTCCTGTCAATGGAGAGCGGTATAGATTGATGATAACCAACTTTTTATATTCGACATTTGAAGAAGTTGATCTTGACAACATTTGGTTCCAACAAGACGGGGCTACGTGCCACACAACAAATGCAACAATAGAATTATTGCGAGAAAAGTTTGGAGATTCGATTATTTCAAGAAATTGTGATATTGAATGGCCTCCAAGAAGTTGTGATTTAACACCATTAGACTATTTCTTGTGGGGTTATTTGAAGTCATTGGTCTATCGAAATAAACCAGACTCTCTTCAAGCTGTATAAGTCAATATTGAACGTGCCATTCATGACATACGACTAGATTTAGTGGAAAAAGTGCTCGAAAATTGGGTTCATCGAATTCGTTCTTACAGAAGAAGTCATGGAGGCCATTTGAATGACATTTTATTTAGAACTTAATTGTATCGATTGTACTTCACATTAAATAAAAAACTTTTGAATTTTCTTAACAATAAGTGCGTTTTCTGTTTTAAAGAAATCATATCACTCTTATTGGAAAACCCCGTATTAACCCTAATTGATTAACTTCAAAGATCTTTAAAATTAAATTTATTCCATACCATATAAAACTCACGAAAATCTAAAATTTATTTTAAAGAATTTACTAGTTGTTATTTTGGTATCCTTGAAAAATACACACAAAAAATTAGTTAAAACCGCCAAATTTGCACTGAAAATAATCCACTTTATTAATAGCGTTTAATATAATACGTACTAACTGCATCAAACCACTGACAACAGTTAGAAATTCTTTCACGAATTTAATTAATTTTTAAAATTCCACTTATTGAAAGTTTCTGCTTACTTTTTCAGGTTGGAATTCTATTAGGTGGTCACGTCAATGCCACCAAATCTCAGATGGAAGCTGTACTTCTCTTCGAAACGAAATTAGCCGAAATAACAACACCAAGCGAGTTAAGAAGAGACGAAGAGTCACTCTACAATTCGATGACTATTAAAGAATTGCAGGCGATGGCGGGATTTGTAAGGACATACAATAATCTTGTTTTTGGGTCAAATTTCTCCAACACTCTTTTTTACAGATAGATTGGCGGGCATTTTTCGAAAACGCCATGAAAGCGGTGGATAGAAAAATTACATCCAAAGAACGGATCGTGGTTTACGCTCCAGAATATTTGGGCAACTTATCGTTGTTGATCAAGGAGTATAACGAAACAGAAGAAGGGAAGATGTAAGTTCTGGAGTGGTTTAATGTGATCGTATATTGTTAAGTCTTTGTCAAAAGAACTGTTCAATACAGAAGAGATGTCGTTGTAATCTCTAACTTTTTTGGTGGTTCTCAGAGATTTATAATAAATACCTTCCATTATTAATAAATTTTCTCACTTTCTAAAAGTTGATTAATTGTTTTCATTGTTATTTATACTTCTTAACAAATGTCGACCAGCCAGTCTTTCTAATCGAGATTTATCAGACATAAAACACGAAAACCTTAGAAAACAAAAAGTAAACACGCTTCTAATCAGATCTATAAAAAATATAAGCAGAGACTAACGATCTGAATATGCGCGACTTTGGGTGCACATAGCCAACGCATTCGTATCTATCGAAAATCTATAAAATACTAAAGTTTTGATGAATGATGACTTAGAGATTGCTCGTAACTACCGAATCGTTCATTTACGTTTACAGAAGCGAGGCGAAGACTCCATCTCGGAACCGCTGTTTGCATTACTTTAGGATGTCACCTTATATTTGCCTTGATTGGGTACCACCGTTGCTTAGGTCTCACTTTTCTTTGTTTTCAACATCTTCTCCACGAACCTGGCGATCCTCTGAGAACCATCTTTACCAGACAACATTACTTCCACGTCGTCCAGTATTAAAGGATCTACTTCCTCTTGTAGCGCGTCTCTGTACTCGATCCACCTCTCGAAGAATGTTGTTCAGCATCGTCTTCTGCAGAGTACCGATATTGGCAAGCCACGTCTTTCACTTTCCCATTCTGATCATGTATGTATTGAAGAACCCCTGTCTACTAAGAAACTTTGTAAGGTAGTAGTGTACTTCACTGTGGTCGTGGTCCATTCTCGTCCGACCATCGTCTTGGTATCATTTCGTCAACGTTCTTACCACTTCAGTTGCGGTAGCCCTTTAGCTTCTGCCTTCCCTTGTTTTTCTCCAACCTCTTCTCGGATCTTTTAGACCCTCTTGGCCCAGTAGATCGTTCGTAGTTACTCCCACAATAACCAGCACTAATATATGTATTGGAACAACTATAATTTTCTTTTAAATTAAATTATTCCTCGTTTCAGCACCTTAAATAATTACCTTATTTGGCAAACGGTGCGAACATATACAGGATGTCTCTCGAAAGCCTTCAGGGATGCCTACAAAGGTCTGAGAAAAGTTCTAAGCGGTTCCGAAGGGGGCGAAGAACCGCAATGGAGGGCTTGTGTTACAGATACAAACAACGTTTTGGGTAAAATAAATCGGAATCTTTAAAAATAAAATTCCTTTATTAGCCCCTTTTTCTATAGGTTTCGCAATTGGAGCCATTTTCGTACGCGAAGTGTTCCATGGCGATTCGAAAACTCACGCCGAAGAAATGATAAACGATGTCAGAAAAGCCTTCAAGGAGAACTTTAAGAATTTGAAATGGATGGACCCGGATACTCGAGCAGCTGCTGAAAGTAAAGCTGATGCTATTTCAGATATGATAGGTATTCTCTAAATGAAATATAAAACGCTTAAAACTCTAAATTTGCTTTGTTTTAGGTTATCCAGATTTCATCCAAGATCCAAAGCTTTTAGACGAACGTTATAATGACTTGACAGTCAGAAATGACACTTATTTTGAAAACAACATCAATTTGAACTACTACAATTTAATAAAGAATTTGGAAAAAATCAAAGAACCCGTGAATAAAACTACTTGGAGTAAGTATTTAAGTATGAGTTAAATTTTGAAGATTTATATTATATTCTAGGTATGTCTCCATCAACGGTCAACGCCTACTACACCCCCAGTAAAAATCAAATGGTTTTCCCAGCTGGGATATTACAGAGTCCCTTTTATGATTCAAAGTATCCACCTAGTTTAAATTTTGGAGGTATGGGTGTGGTTATGGGACATGAACTGACCCACGGTTTTGACGATCAAGGACGAGAGTTCGATAAAGAAGGAAATTTGCATCAGTGGTGGAAAAATAATACCATTAACTTATTCAAAAATAGAACTGAGTGCTTCGCCGAGCAATACAGTGGGTATTATTTTGAACGTATTGGGTTAAACTTCCTTTCAAACACATCGTCTTTTTTTTCTTCACCCACAGTTGTACCAATTTATCCCCATTTGTTTTGAGAAAGCTTCTAAATCGTATTGACTTGTCGGAATATACAACGTATTTCTTTTCTGTCTTTCACAGGCTATTTATTAATGTAAAAATATATAAATTATATAGGGTGTTTGATAAATATGTGGTAAAAATTTAAGGAGAGATTCCCTGGGTTATTTTAAGGATAATTATATCTTTGATAATTTTTAAAAAATCGCTTCCTTTCGAAGATATAGGGTTGTGGTGTATCGTATATTTATTACATGAATATTATACGTATGTTAATCTACAAAAGTACCTGAAAATGACTACCGTCAACTAATATCCATGTTAGAAGTGTTTAGATGCATTGAATCTTAAAAGTATTAAATATGGTATGGATATAATAATTGTTGGTAACCTTCTCACTGTTTGAAGAAAAATTTAAAGTTTTTAAAGAGCGCAGTTTTCAAGTTACATTTCGGTCCACCAACTTTAACAAATCCCTTTTAGGAAATGCAAAAGACAAAGTCGAAAACAACAAAAATCGGGAATTTACTGTATTAAGTGTACAGATTGCATTAAACAACACCCCGGCCAAACAAAACGATCGATAGAAACCCGGTATAAAGAACATATTGGGCACATAAAATTCAATCGGCCAGAAAATTCCGGTTTAGCAAAACATGTGTTGAAAAGTAATCATAGTGTAACTGCGGGTTGTTTGCATTTGAAAAAAACGTGTGTAATTATCGCGAATTGGATACGTATGAAAGCATGTACATTTTGAAGAATAAAGGCCATGTGTTGATCACTGACCTGGGCCCCAACCATAACTCATCTCTCTTTGATCTCTTAAACGATAGAAAAGGGAGAGTGCAATAAACGCATGCTGGTACTTTACTTTTTTTCTTTTATCTTAGTTTAAGCTATGTGAAACGAATATACAATGTGCATTTTGGCTTTCAACGGTACAGATCGTGTGTGAAATTTGCTTCGTACTAGTTTAGATCATTTTAGTTTACCGTAGACTTTAACAATTTCTAACATTTCCAGGCAAATACGAAGTTAATGGCAAAAACCTGAACGGCAATCAAACCCTGGGAGAAAACATCGCCGATAACGGGGGCTTAAAGGCCGCATATCACGCTTATTTAGAATACACCAAAGACAAGGTCGAGTCGCCACCTTTGCCAGGATTAGATCTGACGCATAAACAATTGTTTTTCCTCGCTTTCGCCCAAGTGTGGTGTTCCACAACGACGGTAGAAAACGCCAATTTGGAAATTGTCAAGGATCCCCACTCGCCCGCCAAATACAGGGTGATCGGTTCACTGACGAACTTGAACGAGTTCAATAAAGAATTCAATTGCCCCCTAGGGACCAATATGAACCCCAAACAGAAATGCGAAGTGTGGTAATTGGCGATTTCGAATGGTGGCGTCGAAGGACTGTTAATATAAAGAGAAAATATTTATTTTATGTCGTGATTTCAAATTCGTATCGAGATTATTTTCTATAATAGACAGATTAGTAATTATCAAGTCATGGAATAAAAAAAGAACTTCTTTTAACGATAGTCCATTTTTTTGTACCTGATTTTTTGGCCAGAAAAAAAATCTCTGACTTCCGCATTTTATTTTTTGTTTAGGAAATCGTCAGAGTATAAGACAAATACTATAATTAAATAACATAATACCAAGAAGCGATATTTCATAAATATCAGCTTAATGTTAATGTATATATATATAAACCAGAGGAAGTATATATTATATATTTTATTTATTGTGTGTATGTATACATATGTAAAATCTATATATTTATATAATTTTATTGTTTTTATTCGTTTTCTTTTGTAAAATCTATTATCTCTTCGTATTGTACATTTATAACATGAAATTGCTACTTACGTCAACTTAAAAATTAACGTCAACACCAATTTTTTTGATTTTATATACAGGGTGGTTCTGAAAAACTAATCGAAATAATAATACGAGACAGTTCTAACAATATTCTATCGAAAACTACATAGGAGCATTATTTGTAAAGCTTTACGAGAAAAGATCATTTTACCATATACAGGATTCGTCAATGAAGCGGGAAAATTTAAAACTACCGTATCTATAAAAGTTTTTGTTTTAACATTAACGGTTTTTATAGTTTTCAGTGAAGTTAAACTTGCCGTTTGATTTTTCAAAAACAACACTCGACAGATGGACACCATTACGATCTACGCACTCTCGTAGTTTTATTCGAAAATTTTCCATTATTCGCCGTAAAGTTTCCGGTGTGATACGTGCAATTTCTTCTTGAATTTTTAGTGTTAGTTCCGCTAACGTTTGCGGTCGCTCAACGTAAGCCTCGCTCTTGAGTCAACCCTAAAGAAAAAAGGCGCATGCGGACAAGTTTGGCGATCTAGCCTGCCAAACGATATCTCTATTTTTGGATATGATATGGTTTGGAAAGAATTCTCGTAAAGCAGCAATAGATACACGAACAGTATGACTGGTAGCACCATCTTGCTCCAGCCTCAACTAACCACTTCGTACATTTGCGGCTGTATGTTCTCGATAACTTCGCGAATTCCATCTTTGAGGTCTTGAATCGATTGTGGGCCATTGGCATAGACCTTATCTTTCACGTAGCCCCAAAGAAAAAAGTCTAAAGGTGTTAAATCATTAAATCTCGGTGGCTAACTGTGATCGCCTCTTCGAGAAATCACACGGTCAGGAAACTGAGCGATAGTATCGTTACTTATATGGCACGTAGCGCAGTCCTGTTGAAAATAAACGTCGTCCACATCAATACCTTCCAATTCCTGCCATACAAAAACATTAATCATCGTTCGATAGCGCAATCCATTCACCATAACAGTTGCTCCAGCCTCATTTTCGAAAAAGTAAGGTCCAATGAACCCACCATACCAAAAACCGCACCAAACGGTAATACGTTGAGGATGGAGAGGCTTTTCATCAATAATTTTTGGGTTTTCCGAGTCTCAAATGCGACAATTCTGCTTATTAGCGTAACCGCCGAGGTGAAAATGGGTCTCATCACTCAAGATGATTTTTCGATGAAATTTCGGATCAGTTAGATGCATTTCAAGGACCCAATCAGCAAAGACACGACCTTGTTGATGGTCGGTAGGCGTGAGTTCTTATGTTAACTGAACTTTAAAAGCCTTAAGACTTAAGTTTTTATGCAAAATACGGTGTAATGTCGTTTGTGGAATGCGCAATTCCAAAGATCGACGAGAAATGGACAAACCTGGGTTTTCCTCAACAGCTCAACAGCTACAACAGCAATATTCTCAGTTGTTCTTGAGCAATGAGCACGATTTCGATTCCTCACATCACTAACTTGTCCCAACAGCTCAAATTTTTCAGTTTCACAATTGCTGGCCGAGAAGGTGCTTCACGACGACCCAAAAATGCTTTTGTCTTGCGAACCGTGACTGCGAAATTTTCATCATTTTTGTAGTGAATTTTAATAATTTCAATGCGTTGTTGAAGCATATATTGTTCCATTTTTATTAATGGCGTGGTCATTACTTGTCATCTGTCAAGTAGTTACAGGTCGAGACATGACCACTGTTAAAATGGCGAGATATTGAAAATGAAATGTCTTATTGGAACACCTTTTACAAAAGTTTCTAATTCGCGTTCGCTTATTAAATATCAATATTTATTTTATATCGAAAAAATAATTTACTTGAGCCAAATGTTACATACACATGTAGTTTGGATTGTTGATTGAATTTTATAATAAAAAAAAGTTTTTTACAATAGATAAATTTAATTAGGCATCTGTAGACAATGATTCAAACAAACCAACACGTAGATATTGATATGCAAATGATGTATTCTACGTAAAAGTTGACTAAGTTTCATATCATCTCTCTGTGGTTGCAATTTCAATAAGGAAGGTTATTTTACGATATGTATATTTTTACCTGTGATAAATAAATGTATTTACAAAAAACAATGTTGTTTTTGTTTTTGCGATTGATTTAGGGTGTCCTAAAAACCTTATTCTTTTCCTTTCTTTAATGGAAAACTTCGTGTTTACATAAGCAGAGTTGGGATGTCTTCCCGCGGGTCAGATTAGCGTTGAGTACGCAGCGCCTCCACCAGTGTTATATAATAGAAGGGATGAAGTGTAGAATTGTAAGTTAGTACGGAGTGAATCTTTTTATAAGGCGAACGTATAATTATTTTTAAGTATTGACGCAGCGCGAAAAAACTATTCTATTTTGAATACAGTACGTTCTCTGTATAACGGAGAGTAGCGGTGTACGAGGATAGTTTGACAAGTAGTGAGAGTGACACATACTCTAATTGGTAAAACAAATGCACTGTAAGTTAGGTTGCCTATTTATATGTTTACATTCCAATATTTAGATAAATCGGTTGATTAGTTTATTTTTGACAGCTGATTGAAAAAGATGCAGCACGTCGTTTTGTTAAAATGGAAAAAGCAGAGTATCGTGCGGTGATTATATACTTCGTAATTAAGAGTATGAAAGTTACCGAAATAAAAGATGAGTTACGGGAAACATTAGGTGAATCTGCTCCATCATCCGCCACAATAAGTAGATGGGTAAATGAATTTAAACGTGGTAGAACCAGCTGTGTTGATGAAGCGCGCTCTGGAGCACCCAAAATCCTGACTTCTAAGGAAATGATTATAAAAATCCATAATATTATTACGCAAGATCGACGACTCAAAGTAAGTGAGATAGTAGACATGGTAAACATTTCAACAGAACGCGTACACCACATTTTAACGAAAAAATTGGGCCTTTCCAAGCTTTCGGCAGATGGGTGCCGCGATTGCTTACGTCTGATCAAAATTTCACACGTTTGCGCATTTCCAATGAGTGTTTGGACCTTTATAAGCGGAATCCTGTTGATTTTTGTAGGCGATTTGTTACTTGCGATGATACTTGGATACAATATAGTACACCCGAAACTAAACAACTGTCGAAACAATGGTTAGAACGTGGATCCGCACCTCCAAAGAAAGCGAAAACCACTTTATCGGCAAACAAGGTGATGGCATCAATTTTTTGGGATTCAAAGGGCATTTTGCTCATTGATTACCTTCAGAAAGGGGACACAATAAACGGACAATATTATGCAGAACTTCTACAAAAATTAAATGTTGAGATTCGTGCTAAACGGCCAGGAATGGCAAAGAAAAAGATTCTGTTTAACGAAGACAACGCTCCCTCGCATACCAGCACAGTTGCGATGTCCAAAATCCACATTTCCAATTAGTACCGCATGCGCCTTATTTGCCGGATCTAGGCCCTTCCGACTTCCGCCTTTTTCTAAAATTGAAAACGGCACTAGGTGGAAAGAAATTTTCATCTAACAGCGAGCTTATCATCTTCGTAAATGAGTATTTTGCAAGCCTTCCGGAATCGCATTTTAGAGATGGCATAAGGGCATTGGAGCACCGTCGGAATAAATGTATTGCTCTTTTAGGAGAATATATTGAAAAATAAAAATTATTTTGTATTTAAAAAATTCTCACTACTTGTCAAACTACCCTCGTCTATAAAACAGTCCAAAGTGGGAGAAAAGAAAGAGTATAAATAATTTTTAATTAATTTATTCTTACAACATACTTAAAACTAACTTATTTAACAAAAATCTGAAATTTTAGTTCGTAGATCTTCAATTCCTCTTTTTACAATTTGCGTTTCTATATTGCATACGCTTGCAGCCCTCACTAGTCAATAGACATGGACCCACACTTCTTCATGATAATGCAAGACCTCATGTTGCACGACAGACAATCCAAAAACTTTCGGAATTTGGTTACGAAATTCTCCCTCACCCACCTTATTCACCTGACCTTTCGCCAACTGATTTTCATTTTTTCCGAAGTTTAGACAATCACTTAAAAAATAGGGACTTCCCTGACCGGGAGTCTGTAATAGCAGTGTTTGAGCAATATGTGAGCCGTCAAAACTTAGATTTCTTTTCAAAGGGAATTTTTCAGCTTCCAGGCCGTTGGCAACAAACTATTGATGTAAATGGAGACTATTTTGCAGAATAAATACTTACATTTTTTTAAATTTAGACTTTTTTTATTCCTTACAAAATCGGACATTTCATATGTAACAACCTGATATTACAACAGCTATGGAATTTTTTATTGTGGAATGCTAAACCCCTTCGCAAATATTAAAAAATGCTTATTAACATTAAACGATTCGATTTAAATTCTAAAATTATAGAAAATCCATCTCATCTAGTTCTTATTACCACTCTTTTAAATATTCGAATGCATTCTTGAAGCCCATTTACATATAATTTTCGTTTACAAAAGTCAACAGAAGTTTTGTAAAAGTGCTTATAAAATGTGTTTCAAATTTCGTGGTTTTTTTTAAAGAATAAATAAAATACATAATTTGTATTCACTTTCAAAAACTTGTTATTGGTAATTGAAGTATCTGTTATGACATTTATATGCGAAAAATAATATCTGCCGAATGGCCTCCTCTTGTAGCTCCACAGACGTCCACTCTCTTGTTAAAATTTTCAATGACATTTTGATATAATTGAGACTCTATCTCGCCAATGACAAGAATAATTTCATCTTTCAAAGCAGGAATTGATTGTGGATTGTTTTTATATACTTGACTTTTCATATAACCCCAAAGAAAATAGTCTAACGGTGTCAAATGACATGATCATGGCGGCCAATTAACATCACCGTTTCTTGAGATTATACGTACAGGAAATTTTACTCTCAATAAATCAATTGATTGGTGTGCAAAGTGAGGTTAACGCCATCCTGTTGAAACCACATATCCTCTAAATCAATATTCACTAATTCAGGCCACAAAAATTCGGTTATCATCCGACGATATCGATCACCATTGACAGTTACAGCTTCACCAGCAGCATTTTCAAAGAAGTAAGGTCCAATTACACCATCTGACCATAATGCACACCAAACAGTAACTCGTTTAGGATGCATAAGTTTCTCATGAATAATTCAAGTTCAAAATGTGCCTCATCGGAGAAAATTATTTTTTGAGAAAAATCAGCTGGTTGTTCATTGATGAAATTGACAAATGAACGACGTTTTAAATGATCTAATGGCTTCAGTTCCTGTGTTATTTGAACCTTATATGCATTCGGAGCTAAACTCTTGTGTAAAATACGCCATGTTGTTGATCCACTATGTCCAAGTTGTTGTGAACGTCGTCTAATGGACATTTCAGGATTTCAGCAACACTTTCACGAACCAAACCAATATTTTCTTGTGAACGACCACTACGACTATATTTTTCATTTTTTTGATCTTCCACGGAACCGGTCTCTTGAAATTTTTTAATAATTCGACCAATAGTGCTTTCAGATGGACGATTATTATTGCACAGAACGCTGATTTTCATAAAATAATTCAACAATTTGAACGCGTTGTTGTACTGTGTACGAAGCCATTTTTATAAATGTCATACATCACACTTTTTAAATATCCACATACCCAGACAAATTCAGTGCGCCATCTATATTTTATTTATTCTTAAAAAAAGCCGCGCAATTTGAAACAACCTTTATTTATAAAATTTATTTCACGTTGTTTTCGAGAAAATTTATAAAACCTGCAACTAACACACAAAAAGGAAATTTTGAAGGAAAATATAAAATTCCAAATTAATAGAGGCATCGTGGGAAAACTTTATTTTATGCATTTCTCACGATATCGTTTCACTAATTGCTTGTTTTATATTCGTTTAATTTTTTTTTAATTACTTCTCGTGACTAAAGAGTAACACCTTTTATTGTCAAAGTATTGGTATATAAGATCCACTTTTTTTCGAAAATGGAAAATAGTGTTAAATACATTTTTAAACTGTAGAGTTAAACTAGGGAAAATATTTTACTGTTAAGTGTTAACATCAAAGTTTTGCGTTGGAACCAAGATGACGAAAAGGCCATCTATACTGAAGAAATCGTTTTTGCCTTTTCTGGCTTTCTTAAATTTTATTCAGAATGCATGGGTGAAGCATCTTATTTTTCTTGCATTTATTTAAATCGAAATGTTTTTCTTTTTTGTAATTATTAAGTAATATTCTTAAGTTCTATATTTCACACATGACTTATTCGGCACAAATTTTGTAATTAATTACACATTGCATTTTTACAGACGGTTCCTACGTCTTCTGAATTTATCAGACCAAACGAAACTTACGTTCGTGTTGCCAATCGTATTTTGGAGGCTATGGATTTCAGTGTAAATCCTTGCGAAGATTTTTATGCGTACGCCTGTAATGGTTGGATAAAGAATAATCCAGTTTCAAGTAAAAATGTGAAGACAAACGTGTTTTTAAACACACTATATCAACATTATGAAGTTATTAAACGTTTCTTAGGTAATTTTCTTTTTATTTCTCAATTTCGTAAATAAAATTTTGAGAAAATTTATTTTTTACGATCACATCGTTCTCGAGGTATTTTAAATCGAAACAAATACATTACGTAAATGAATTAAATACAAACATTCTCTGTGTGTATTTGATTTTAGAACAGCCAGTAGATTCTTTACCGTCCAAAGCAGAAACAAAAGCAAAAATCTTTTACAGATCGTGTTTAGATAGCTATCAAATCAGAGAAGCTTTAGGAGCTAAACCTATGTTGAAACTGCTAGATGAATTGGGCGGTTGGAACGTTTCCACCGATAATTTCGCCATAGCGAATTGGAGTTTGCAAGATGCTTTAGAAGCTATACACAACAAACATGGCATAAATGGTTTAATTAGTTACGAAGTTTCCAAAAATAAACATTCTGATAGATATACAATCTATGTACAACCAGGCACATTAATATTGCCAAAAACAGTTTATTTAAACGAAACGAAATACAAACAAGTAGTGGACACCTCTTTGGACTACATGACGAGGGTAAGTCAATTTCAAAGTGTATTTCTATTGTGATTGTTGACCGCAAGTTTTACATTACATGAAATACATTGACTTTATTTAAGGTTCGTATTTTACAAGTTAATTGATAAACACAGTATTTTCGGCTGCCAAAACTATTTTGATAACGGGTTTTTAGAATCTTCACTTCTCAATTTACTTCCTATCAAAAGGAATTATCTCATCAACCAGTTTCATATCTTTGTAGATTGGAATGTTATTAGGTGGTAGTCCACAAGACACGAAATCTCAAATGGAAGCCGTACTGAACTTTGACAGTGAATTAGCCAAAATTCTGATCGGAGATGCTGAAACTTCTGTAAACTCCCATGACACCATGAAGACTATTCATAAATTACGAAGTGTGATAAATAATGAATTTGTAAGTATTCATTATTTTCGCATTCTCAAAAGAAATTCACCGCAACGTTCTTATTTACAGATAGACTGGCAAGCCTTTTTCGAGGACGCCGTAAAATCAGTTCGAAAAAGTATTATACCAAAAGAACAAGTCATTGTTTCCAACCCTGGTTATTTAGAAGAGTTAACGCTTTTATTGAAAAAATACAATGAAACCGAAGAAGGAAGAATGTAAGTCAAAGAATTATATAATTCAGGAAATAGTATCGTAAAATTGTTCTTACATACCTTTCATTTAGTTCGCTATTTAGCTTCTCCGTATAGTTTGATATACGAGGGAGCGTTTTTATATTCGCGGAATGAGCGGGTCGTAGAGGGGTGAGTAAGCGCATTGGGGGCGTGGCCTGTGCAGCGACTCATGATTAGTATAAATACCAAGTTTCATTGTTATTAGACAGTTAGTCTTTGAGCTATCGTCAACCAAGTAACATAATCAGGTGTGAAAAGTGAAATATGGAAAAAATCGAATATCGTGCCGTTGTAAAGTTCCTTACCAGGCAAGGAAAATCAGGCGCGACCATAATGAATGAGATGTCATTGGTTTACGGCGACTCTTGTCCAGGAAAAACCATGGTGTACAAGTGGCATAGTTTATTTAAACAAGGAAGGGAATCCCTTGAAGACGACCCGAGGCCGGGCAGGAGCATTGAGGTGACCACGCCAGCACTTATCCAAAAAGTTGAACAAATTGTACTCGAAGATGCTCGACTAAAGAAGAAACAACTCGAAGAAATGGTTGGAGTATCCGATACAACAATTTTTAAAATCCTACACGATCATCTCGGCATGTCTAACTAAGGTCAGCGCAAGATGGGTGCCGAGAATGCTCACGCCGCCGCAAAAACAACAGCGCGTAGAGTGTTCGCGTGCATTTTTGGACCTCTGTAATGAAGACAAGGATGGTGTATTGAGTGGAATTGTTACTGGAGACGAAACTTGGGTTCATCATTATGAACCTGAGTCCAAACAAGACTCCATGCAGTGGCATAAAAAGGGCACAGCACCTCCCAAGAAATTTAAAGTGTCACAATCAGCTGGGAAACTCATGGCAACGGTATTTTGGGACTCGGAAGGAATATTGTTGATTGATTATAAAGATAAAGGTGTTTCTATAACCGGAGAATATTACGCTTCAATATTAGAGCGACTAAAAGAAGCCATTAAAGAGAAAAGACGGGGAAAATTGACAAAAGGTGTTCTGCTTTTGCACGACAAGCGCCCGTCCACAAGAGCCGCGTTGCGTTAGCTGCCCTGCATAAGGTGGGCTTCGAAATTGTGAATCACCCACCCTACAGCCCAGACCTGGCCCCGAGTGATTATTACCTGTTTCCGAAAATGAAAAAAGATCTGCGGGGTAAAAAATTTACTACCGATGATGAAGTCAAGGAGGCAGTTTCGGCGTATTTTGCAGATAAAGAGAAATCATTTTTTTATGAGGGTATAAATAAATTAATTGAAAGATGTGAAAAATGTATCCGTCTTGCAGGTGAATATATTGAAAAAGAAAAATAATTTGGTTTTTTTATTTCCACCCCTTGTCCCCCATTCCGCGAATATAAAAACACTCCCTCGTACATAGCTGGTTCTAGATGTCTAACAAATACATAACACACAACAACTACCATAAAAAGCTTTACGATGGACAAAATATATCTGACGAATTTGTATACGTCCTTTACACCATGTAAACGAAACATAGGCAGCGTGTCTATGATTGATAACATAATAGTACAAAAACACTTTATTTTCCGAAGATTTGTATTCGAGCAGATATAGTATTGCGAGTAATATATGAATAATTTTATCTTTGATTTTATTATGTATACACATAACGTGCTTTCATATTAAAATACTACAAACACCGTATCATATTATATTCGGGTCTAGATACCGAATGCCGATCAGAATGTAAAGTAGTGGGGCGCGAGTCAGTCGAATCACAACAACGACTGACTATAGATTACAGATTAAGTAGTTGTTCGTGTCGCCTACAGTCAAATTAGTTATAGTCGCGATTCAAATGATTCGCGCCCCACCACTTTACAGTCTGATCGGTATTCGGCAGCTAGACTCGAATATAATGTGGTACAGTTTTCGTAGCGAGGTAAAATGAATGCACGGTATATATTTATTTATATGTATGTCTGTCGCAGAGGAATCCGAACTATTATTAAAATAAAAACAAAAGCTTACTATTTTGTTAAATTAATTTATTTTATTCAAAGTAGTCACCTTCGGCTTCAATACAACGTTTTGCACGGTCAGTTAACATGTCGAATGAGTTTTTACGTTCATCTTTAGAGATGTCCTACAAGATCGCTGTCGACTGCTTTTTAATGGCTTCGATGTCGGCCTAATACTGTCCTTAGTTGGATAGATAGAAATCACAGAGGGCCAAATCCGATGAATACAACTTAGTTGTCGAAGTACGTATACAGAATAAGAAAATCATTGTGGAAAGGGGTTATATTACCCTTAATTAGTTAATTTAATCAATCATAGTCTCCATTAAAATATACCTTCAAGATGACTTCCCGGTCAAAGGAGCTCAACATGTTTCATAAGATAACATTTTTTTAAATATCCTTTTTTTAAATGCTTCTACATTGAATTTTTGCTGCAAAATTACGAGGTATTAATTGTAAACGTGTCTAGGACGTTGTTTATCAAATCGTTAATGGTTGATGGTTAAAATGCCATTTTTAGCTAGAAAATCAGTGATAAGCGTCGAGCGAATAGACGGTGCATTATCATGTAACAAACGCCAGCTTTCACTTCCACGATACTGAGGGCGCACACGACCAATACTCTCCAAAAGACGCTTTATAACACCAAGATCATATACAGCATTGACTGTTTGACTAGTTGGTACACTATGCCTTTCAAATCATAAAAACAAATCAACGTCGTCTTCACTTTTGACTTTTCTAAACGGCTTTTTTTCGGTCTTCCTTCACTCGGATGCTTCCATTCAGAGCTTTGACGTTTGGTCTTTAGATCATATTGAAAATACCACGTCTCATCGCCAGTTACAATAGAATGCCTGAGGTTTTCGTCCTTTATTGAGTCTTTAATCAAGTCTGTACAATATTGAATTCAGTTAGCTTGTGTGGTACAAACCTTGCACAAATCTTTCTCAGTCCGAAATGCTATGTTAAAATAGGATAAATTGAATCTTTGGAAATATTTAATTCCATTCCTACGTATCGCAATGAGGATTTCGGCTCATTTCTGATCAATTCACGCACAAGTTCGATGTTACTTTCAACAACAGATTTTTTTTCACCAGAATGTTCGTCGTCATTTACGTCCGTACGACCACTCAAACACACTCGTACGTGATAAACACGTATCACCATGCGCTTGTTTCATCAAATAAAACGTTTCAGTAAATAATTTCCCAGAATTAGCCAGAACAACGCTTCCAAATTGTGGAAATTTACTTTGAAAAAAATAAATCTGTTCGCGAAGTTAATAGAACAAGCACTTCATCCATTTTACGGTCAACGTAATCAGCCTAGTGAGCAAGCAATTCGTGCAGTTATTTATCATTTTCGCACTAATTTTATTCTTCTCGATTCAAAACCATCAACGAGACAAAGAATTGTGCGTCTCGAAAAGAATATTGCTGCTGTAGCGCGAAGTATTGAAGAAGACGCCGAAATGTCGATTCGTCGTCGTTCTCAACTTGTTGGCCTTTGTCCTTCGACTACGTGGAAAATTTTACGTAAGGATCTTGGCTTACGTGCCTATAAAATACAGCTCGTGCAAGAATTGAAGCCAAACGACCATCGTTTGCGTCGTATTTTTGCTGATTGGGCTCATTTGAAATTGGCCGAAGTTGAGCATTTTTTATCAAAGAATTGTGTTTAGTGATGAAGCTCATTTCTGGTTAAATGGCTACGTCAATAAGCAAAATCGCCGTATTTGGAGCGAAGACAATTCTCAAGCCGTTAACGAATCACCATTACATCTATTAAAATTGTTTGTTTGGTGCGGTTTACACGCTGGCGGCATCATCGGTCCGTATTTCTTTCGAAATGAGGAAGGAGCTGCCGTTACGGTGAATGACGAGCGCTATCGAGCCATGCTAACTGAATTTTTGTTTCCAAAAATTAATCAGCTAAACATCGACGATATTTGGTTCCAACAAAATGGCGCAACTTGCCCTACAGCGCGCTTAACAATCGATTTATTGCAAAATCAATTTGGTGACAACTTTATTTCCAGATGTGGTCCTGTTCACTGGCCCCCTCGTTCGTGCGATTTAACGCCTCTGAATTACTTTTTATGGGGCTATGTTAAGTCATTCGTTTATGCTGACAAACCAGCAACTCTTGAAGCATTGGAAGCCAATATTCAAGCCACCATTGACGCCATACGGTCAGATTTATTGAAAAAGATAGTCACAAATTGGACTGATAGAATGGACCATGTAACTTGTAGCCGCGGCGGACGTATGTCGGAAATCATATTTAAAAAATAAATGCCATGAAATTATCTACCAGATTATAATTAAAAAAATTTCATTCTGGCAATATTTTTGTGTTGTATTATCGTTTTAAGTTCTCAAACTCTTAAAAAAACACCCTATATATTCGTATATATAAAATATTTTATAACAATTATATACATTAATAATTAAATAGAACTTCGAATTACTTTATAAGATAACTATTCTAATAATATTACGTTATGAGTAACGTATGTATAAATATATACGTATTTTTATGGAAATGTAATGATCTAATTGTTTAGATCTAAATTTTATATTAATAATAATGCTGCATTCGATCTATTGATATGATGATTGACATAAAAACTTTTGCACCAAATCATCACATTACCTTAGACTTTTGAGTTAGTAGAATAGGTTTGACTATAACTAATATAAATTTGATAAGTTCCTCGTCATCTTCATCAAGCGTTCTAAACTGGCACTAACAAAATCAAAAGGTATGTTGCTAAAACTTTTGCTTCAAATATTTCATCTCGGATTTAAAATTTTCTTAACAAAATTAAATATTCTATAGAAAACAGTACGCAAAATGCAGTGTGAAAGTTCGTTCGTCACGATACAAAATTCCTCAATATTTTACGCAGTGAAATTAATACTTACATTTTTTAAATATTACCCAAACGTCAAGAGAGAAAATACCTTTGTTTGAAGCTTTTTGTTATCAGATCTAACATGAAAACAAACGCGTGTGCTATTTGAATAGCGCACTATGCACAGCATTGTTCGTTTTTATTATTGAAACATATAGGAGCTCTCTTTCTAGTTTGATATCGCTACACCTGCCGTAAAAATACAGAGCAACAATTGCGATTTAAAGGGTTTTCCAATAAGGACTTGAAAATTTTTTTTCAAAATAAAATGCAGACCATTTGAGATATTTCAAAAACTTTATTATCGGGTTGAAGTACAATCAAAACATTTATGAATGGAACTCGACTTTGTTCATATGGCCACCGCGGACACGTTTGCAGCGGTCGATTCGTTGGACCCAATTTTCGATGACTCGGACACACAATTCGGCCGAAACGGCTGTTATTTCGCGTTCAATGTTGGCTCTGAGCTCTTCCAACGTTGTCGGCTTATTGGCATAGACCAATGACCTGACATAGCCCCAAAGAAAAAAGTCTAGAGGCGTTAAATCGCACGAACGAGGCGGCCAATCGACTGGTCCATTTCTTGAGATAACACGCTCATCAAACTTACTCTTTAATAAATCGATTGTAACGTGTGCTGTGTGGCCACATGTTGTCCAAGTCCATGCCCAGCTCTTGAGAACGCCGTGGAATTGACTGATTTGGATCATTTGCTACGGACGTTTCAACGGCAGCGATATTTTCGACACTTCGACCAACCCGTTGTCTCACTGGCACGGCAACATCACACAACGAATATGTAGACTCAAATTTTTGCACTAAACTTGTTACTGCCTGTCTACTAGGGCGAGAATTACGACCGAAAATCGGAGTTAACACTCTTAAAGTAGCGGTCACCGACTCCGAATTTCTGTAGTAAATTTTTATAATTTGCAGACGTCGTTCGTTCGTGTACTTTACCATGATGAAAATGTTAAGTTTACTAAATAAATTGACAGTGACAGTTCGATGATTAGTGAAAGGGTGCGTTCACAAATTGAATTAAAATTGTCCCTATTGGAAAACCCTTTAGATAGTAAACTTCTTTGTGATAATAATTATACATTTAAATTGGTAATTTTTCTATGATCTATGTCTCTTTATTGCAGTGTTCTAAATAATTACCTTATTTGGAGAATTATACACAAATACATTCCGTTTCTTTCTAAAGATTTTTGGAACATAAGCCAAGACTTTGCAAAAATAACCCATCCGGAACTTGTTATAACAGCTACAGAGTTGAATTGCGTAGACACAACTAATCTTAACTTCGGTAAATAAATATAAAAAAAATGTTTGAAAATTTCTTATAGACCACTTTATTCATAGGATTTGTGACTGCAGCAATTTTAGTACGCGATCATTTTCAGCCCGATTTAAAAACTAACGTCAAGGAGTTGCTGAAGAATATTAAAAGTTCCTTTAGAGCAAACTTCAAAAACCTTCAATGGGTAAATGAAGAAACCGGAAAAGCCGTTGAGAGCAAACTCGATGCTGGTTCAGATCTGATAGGTATATTTTATCCAAAATTATTACCAATACTTACCTACTTGTTTATTTCTCTCTAGGTTATCCAGATTTTATACTGAATACAACATATTTAGACGAGTACTATAGTCATGTGATAGTTAAACAAGACACTTATTTTCAGAATATTATCAATTTAAATGATTACAAATTAAAAAATGGTTTAGAAAAGATCAATGAATACAGAGATGTAGGACATTGGGGTAAGTTAACTTTGAAAACAAACATGTTTTATATTTGTATTAGAAACTTAAATCCGACCTCTAATTGATTTTGAACTCAATAGTCGTCATTAACGAAAAATTCTTAGACAAACTTTAAATCAGGTAATATTGATGGAGCCTATGGTTAATCAACTTAATCACTGAAAGTTGATATATAACCCATTTCCACATAAATTTTCGTGTTCTGAATACGAGGATAGTTTGACAAGTAGTGAGAATGACACATAGGTGGCACTCTAATTGGTAAAACAAATGCACTGTAATTTAGGTTGCCTACTTATATGTTTACATTCCGATATTTAGATAAATCGGTTGATTAATTTATTTTTGATAGCTGATTGAAAAAGAAGCAACACGTCGTTTTGTTAGAATGGAAAAAGCAGAGTATCGTGCGGTGATTAAATACTTCGTAATTAAGGGTATGAAAGCTACCGAAATAAAAGATGATTTACGGGAAACATTAGGTGAATCTGCTCCATCATCCGCCACAATAAGTAGATGGGTAAATAAATTTGAGCGTGGTAGAACAAGCTGTGTTGTGTGTTGATGAAGCGCGCTCTGGAGTACCCAAAATCGTGACTTCTAAGGAAAGGATTATAGAAATCCATAATATTATTACGCAAGATCGACGACTCAAAGTGAGTGAGATAGTAGACATGGTAAACATTTCAACAGAACGCGTACACCACATTTTAACGAAAGAATTGGGCCTTTTCAAGCTTTTGGCAAGATGGGTGCCGCGATTGCTTACGACTGATCAAAAGTTCACTCGTTTGCGCATTTCCAGTGAGTGTTTGGACCTTTATAAGCGGAATCCGGTTGATTTTTGTAGGCAATTTTTTACTTGCGATGAAACTTGGATACACTACAGTATACCCGAAACTAAACAACAGTCGAAACAATGGTTAGAACGTGGTTCTGCACTTCCAAAGAAAGCGAAAACCACTTTGTCGGCAAACAAGGTGGTGACATCAATTTTTTGGGATTCAAAGGGCATTTTGCTCATTGATTACCTTCAGAAAGGTGCCACAATAAACGGACAGTATTATGCAAAACTTCTACAAAAATTAAATGTTGAGATTCGTGCCAGGAATGGCAAAGAAAAAGATGCTGTTTCACCAAGACAACGCTCCCTCGCATACCAGCACAGTTGCGATGTCCAAAATTCACGAGTTGCATTTCCAATTAGTACCGCATGCGCCTTATTAGCCGGATCTAGCCCCTTCCGACTTCCACCTTTTTCCAAAATTGAAAACGGCTCTAGGTGGAAAGAAATGTTCGTCTAACGACGAGCTTATCATCTTCGTAAATGAGTATTTTGCAAGCCTTCCGGAATCGCATTTTAGAGATGGCATAAGGGCATTGGAGCACCGTTGGAATAAATGTATTGCTCTTTTAGGAGAATATATTGAAAAATAAAAATTATTTTGTATTTAAAAAATTCGTTTTTCTTTTCCATTCTCACTACTTGTCAAAATACCCTCGTACGTATTTCGACAACTAAGTTGTCATCATCAGGAGATAATTAAACAGTGTCGCACCTGGTAAACTACGGCGAAATACCCGTACGAAAACAAATTCCGCACACGAACCCTTCCGACCCTTAAATCATCTAAACAAAAATAATTTCTATTTTTCTTTTGACAAATGGCTATTGACTTATTCCATTGTGTGTACTATATAAAATAGTTCCATTGTCGTTAATGATTATAAATTCGAATGGCAAAGCTAGGATGTTATTTTCTTTTAGAATGTTTCCATTTGTACCTACCAGATGCCCGTTATTACTACAATTATAATGAAATACGGGTTGCTTTTGGTATTTTGCAAGAGCCGTTTTATAATTTAAAATATCCAGCCAACTTGAATTTTGGCAGTATCGGAATGATTTTAGGACATGAGGTGACTCATGGATTTGATAATACAGGGAAAGAGTACAACAAAGATGGCGACGTACATACACTGTTTGAATTAATTTTTTAACGTGATTCTTGGGGAGTCACAACACTAGATTTTATGCACAGTTTTAGACGAAATTTACTTATGCTATCAATCAATAGTAATTTGTCAAAAACTTGGCTGAATATATAATATATTTAAGAGAGAATTTTTTAAAACTTTCAGGCCAGTACGAATTTAATGGCAAGAAGGTAGACGGTAATTTGACATTAAACGAAAACATAGCTGATAACGGAGGTCTAAAAACAGCGTATCACGCTTATTTGGAATACATGAAAAACAAACCCGAGCCATCACCTCTCCCAGGGTTAAGTCTAAATCACAAACAATTATTTTTCGTCGCTTTCGCCCAAACTTGGTGTGCAAATTATTTGCCCGCAGAACTTCCTCGGAGAATGAATGATGCTCACACAATCGATGAATACAGAGTGATCGGTACCTTGTCGAATTCAAAAGAGTTTAGTGAAGAGTTCAAATGTCCCGTAGGGTCCAGAATGAATCCCAAAGAGAAATGCGAGGTGTGGTAGTTACAAGAAGACATCGTTCTGACACATTCTAATGTCGAAGTAACGTCTTCGTCTTGATTTCGATACCACTTGTAAAACATATAATTTTCTTTAAGCACCTTTGTATTGCAATATTATGATTTGGAAATTTGATAAATAAAAAAATTGCTTCTTTCTCAATATTTTGTTTTTTGTTTATTTATCGTACACTGAGGAAATATTATTTATTTGCAACATCTCTTAGCTTAATTTCCAATTAAATGTTTGACGGTAAAATATTATTTAAACTACGCAGTTATACATTGGAAGTTTAAACCCTTTTTCAACTATTAAAGACACCTGTCTTTGTGTTACCCAAAGAATTATTATGTTTTTAGTTAGACGCGTAGTTGCAACACGCCCAGCCTTGCCAATATATCTAGGGGACGGTTAAAATAAATTAAAAATTACATACGCTTAGCTTTGGCGCAAGCTATTAACAAAACATTTCGAAAATCTATATTTCGTTGAACGTTAAAGACGCCAAAAGTAGTTCAGACCTATGAAACGAACTACAAAGAGACTATAGAAAAATCAAACTACTTTATGTAACTGTCCAATAACAATTTTTCTTACTTGCATTCTTATCAAATCACTTCAGAATTTTAAAAAATAAAAGAGTGGACAGAGTTAAAAAATGTACGTTTGTTTAATATCAACCTTTGAAAAGGAATCGTACATTTAAAGATTTTTGTAGTCTTTTGACTCAATTGAGCATGAAATACCATTAAATAAGTTGGAAAAGTATGAAATAGAAGAAGTTGTATGGAAGTGGTTTATGTGTTACCTTTACAGTAGAATACTATGAAAACGGCGTCAAAACTAACATTTTTCACATATAGCTTTACCCTTTACGTGCCAATAAGACAAACATAATAGCCACATACATAATAGCATTTTATCGATTATTTTCGGGTGCATAATGAATTACATTTTAGGAGAAAATAAACCCAACAACCTTAATAATAATTATCGAAATAAATGAATTCCACCACGACTTCGGGATTTTCAAAATCATTAAACTTTGGTCGTGACAGCGGCAAAACATGACTTCGAAATTGTTCCTTCTTGCAAAACGTGCACCCAAACACAATTTGGAAAACGTCTTTCGTGATTATCGTGTAGATATAACTATGAAATTAAAAGAATCGTTTTCGTACTACTTAAACCTTCAATTGTTACTATGCATATTTCGAAAAATTAATTTTCTAAAATTATTTTCTGAATTTCTTCAAAGCTCTATAAATATCCGTATTTCTTCACATATCTTTTTGTATTGTAGCCTCTCCGCATCAACAGTTGTATGACGATCATCAATTATGACTTTAATTTGGTGTACAATTAATTTTTATTGCAAGAAATCGTTTTATTAATTATTTATGTCTTTAGAAAGTTGTTATAGAATTATCTCATTTTGGATAGAAGGTGCGAAGGAATATTAACTTCTGTATTAAGAACATATTACAAAGTTTTGCAATAAGTAGTCTATGATTTAAGTCAAAAAAAAATCTATGGACGCAGAGATATTTACTAAAACCCACGAAATGAAAATTCACTAAAATAACTTTAAACGATTTCCAAACATAATAATTATTCTCAAAGCGTTAGAAAGGTATCAAATGTGCTAGAGGCATGCCCAATACTTCATCATTTCCTCTAAAAAATATATAAAGTAAATGGAGTTAATTCTGTAGTAACTAAATCATTAAATATGTTACGACAACTATAACATTTTTTACAGTAGAATGCCTAGGCCCCTTCTCAAACGACAGAAAAGGATTGTGACATTAAATAATTCGATTTATACTATAAAATAGAAAATTCGTTTTATCTAATTCTAACGTATTATTAGCAATCATTGCTTCAACAATTTTGGCAAAGTTACGTATGAGAGATACAAGTCTGTAGTTCTTCATTTCACTTTTAAAAGCAGGAGTAATTTTAGAGCGTTTCCAGCAATCAGGAAAACTTTCCTGGCGTAATTTCATATTATAAATATGCAATAACGGAAGTCGAAACAAACACTGACAATCCTTGACCATAAACTAAAGATATTTTCGATAAAAAGTCCGTGAGTGAAGTCAAAAGAAATCCATAACGTAGAGACATTGCTAAAATCCTCGAATTATAAGATTTTTATTTAGAACCTTACCAAAAAATAAACATGTTCAAAGCATTAGAAATTTTCTTTAAAAAATACAAAGTAAATGATGTTAATCCTGTAGTAACTAAACCATTAAATATCTTACCACTATGGAAATTTTACTGCACAATGATAAGTCCCTATGAACATCGCAAAAAAGAGTTTCGATATTAAACGATTCGATTTAAACTATTAAAGTATAGAAAATTTATGTTTTTTAGTTTTAACGGATTATCAGTCTTTTAAACATACGAACTCCTTAAAATGCATCCGCAAGAAGAATTTTTGTTGAAAAAAGTCTACTGATTAAATACAAATGTACCTAAGATGTTTATAAAATTTATTTAAATTTATTTCACGTTGTTTTTGAGAAAATTTATAAAATCTGCAACTAACATACAAAAAGAAAGTTTTGAAAGAAAATATAAAATTCCAAATTAACAATTGCTTCGTGGGACTATTTGATTTAATGCATTTCTCACGATTTCGTTTCACAAATTTTTATTTTCATTTTATTTTTTTTAATTACTCCTCGTGACCAAGGAGTAACACCTTTCATTATCAAACTGTTGATATATAAGGATTCATTTGTTGAGAAAACGAGAAGTAGTACTAGTAGTACTTAGTGAAAAATATTTTATTGTTAAGTGTTGTCACCAAAGTTTCGCTTCGAAACCAAGATGAGGAAAGGTTCATCTATGCTGGAGAAATCATTTTCAATTCTCCTGGCTTCCTTGTATTTTATTCAGAAGGCAAAGGTGAAGCATCTTTTTTTTTGTGTATTCAATCGAAATACTTTTGTTTTCTTTTCATGTTCTTTATTTCACAGTCTTATTCAAACCCTATTTTTTGGTAATCAATTAATAAAAAAAAACAAATAAATATCTGTAAATGTAAAATGTATTGCAGGTAACTAAAAAGTAAATGTATTTGCTATCCCATTGGTCGAAATACCCAATATAAAAGAATAAAATTATAAAATTTATTATAATTATTCACATTTCTACAGACGGTTCCTGTATCTTCTGAATTCGCCAAACCACAACCCCGCCTAAACGAAACCTGCAATCACACAGCCAGTCGTATTTTGAAGGCTATGAATTTAAATATAGACCCTTGCGAAGATTTTTACGCGTACGCTTGCGATGGTTGGATACAGGATAACCCGGTTCCAAGTGGAGGAACACAGACTGGCGTGATGTATAATTTAGATGATCAAAATTACGAAACGGTTCAACATTTCTTAGGTAATCTTTTTTATTTCTCAATTTTGTAAATCAAATTTGAAGAAATTGAGTTTTTTACGATTACATCACTCTCGAGGTATTATAAATCGAAACAAGTATATTGCTTGGATGAATTAAATACCAAAACTTTCTCTGTGTATTTGATTTTAGAGCAGCCAATAGATTCTTTAACGTCCCAAGCAGAAAAAAAAGCAAAAATCTTTTACGCATCGTGTGTAGATCACTTTCAAGACAAAGAAGCTTTAGGAGTTAAGCCTATGTTGGAATTGCTAGATGAATTGGGTGGTTGGAACATTTCCACCGACAATTTTGCCATAGCGAATTGGAGTTTGCAAAATACTTTAAAAGCTATACACAACAGGCATGGCATTAATGCTTTATTTGGTTACAAAGTTTTGAAAAATAGACAATCCGATAGATACACAATATATGTACAACCAGATACATTAATATTGCCAAAAACAGTTTATTTAAACGACCCGAAATACAAACAAGTAGTGGACACCTCTTTGAACTACGTGATGAAGGTAAGTCACTTTCAAATCGCGACCATGAACCAATATTCTAGAACAAAAGGAGAGAAGGGACAATTATATATTTCACACACACACACACACACATGTATATATGTGTATATATATATGCAAAGGGTACTAGGCAAAGTTTTGCAATATGATGCAATAATGAATCGTAGGAAGCTGCTTGTTGTTGCATGTTCAGACATGTTTGTACGTACATAGTAGCCACCGTGCCATGTCGATGGGCTCAGTTATTCATTAGCAGTGAGAGTATAAAGTGCTTGCGATGGCATCGTGGTCACGAAATGAAATAAGGACAGTTTTGCGTTATAATTTCGTGCGTGGTTTAAACATAGACCAGTGCTTCGAAGAAATGACTCTTGCACTAGGTGATGTTTGTCCACATCGCACAACGATATTCAGGTGGTATAAAGAATTCCGAAGGGGAAATTTAATTGTGAAGGATGCTGAGAGACCGGGAAGGTCACCAACGTCAGTTACGGAAAAAAACGTTACTACTGTGAGGAATATGCTTGGCGAGGACAGGCGAGTGACCTACCAACATATAGAGGGTACATCAGGCCTAAATACACCAGCAATTCGTTCGATTCTGCATGATCATTTGCACGTGAAGAAACTTTGTTATCTCTGGGTGCCGCATCAACTGACTGAAGAGCAGATGACACGACGCGTGACTTTTTTAAAAAAGTTTAATAAGGGACAATCTCGGTATGTGAACAACATCGTTACAGGTGACGAGGCTTGGCTATACTATTACGATGTGCCGACCAAAGCTCGACACAAAGTTTGGATCTGTGATGATGAGGGCACACCAGTAGTTGTCAGAAAATCCCGATCTGTAAAGAAGAAAATGATAGCTGTATTTTTCAAATCGAGTGGAATTGTGGAACGCGTCGTTTTGGACACACACAAGACAGTCACAGCTAAGTGGTATACTAAACAGTGTCTGGATAAAGTCATTGGATCTATGAAGAACCTGCGGCCAAAATCAAAAATGGACACCTAGTTCCTCCATCACGATAATGCTCCAGCTCACCGCGCCAAAGTCTGCACCGAATATTTCACTACGACACAATTGAAACTTCTCGAGCACCCTCCCTACAGTCCAGATCTTGCTCCCTGTGACTTTGCACTGTTCCCGCATGTGAAGATGAAGTTAAAAGGGGGCAGTTTTCCAGTGATGAGGACCTTCTGTGGGCTTGGAACAACGAGTGTGCTTTACTCCCTAGTGAAACTTGGCAGAACTGGTTTAAAGATTGGTTTCGGAGGATGGAGACGTATATTGAGTGTAGAGGATATTACTTTGAAAAAATTAAATAAAGAAAGCTGTATTGCAAAACTTTCCTAGTACCCTTTGTATACTGACGGTCGGATAGTAGTATAAAAGGTTGAATTTTTTATTGGCACGGCTTTTTTAGAAATTTTTTAAAATGTTTACTTCTAACTTCCTTCTTTGACTAATCAATTTCTTAACCTTGCAGACTAGAACCTTATTAGGTGGCAATGCAAAAGACAAAGTGGCCTTTCTAGATTACATGACGAAAGTAAGTCAATTTAAAAACGCACTTTTATCGTAATTGTTGACAGCAAATTCTAGATGAAACGCAGCTATTTTAACAACAAGTTTTCGAAATCTTCACTTCTTACTTCTAACCTAAAACAATGATCTCTTAATCGTAGTTGTTTTGCTCATGAGTTTCATATCTTTATAGATAGGAATTTTATTAGGTGGTAATCCAGAAGACACGAAATCTCAAATGGAAGCCGTACTGAACTTTGACAGTGAATTAGCCAAAATTCTGATCGGAGATGCTGAAGCTGTTGTAAACTTCCACGACGATGCAAGAACTATAGATGATTTACGAACGGGGAATGAATTTGTAAGAATCCCTTATTTTTATATTTTCGAGGGCAATTCTCCAACGTTCTTATTTGCAGATGGACTGGCAAACCGTTTTCGAGGACGCTGTAAAATCAATCCAAAGAGTCACACCTAAAGAACAAGTCATGATATCCAATCTCGATTATTTAGAGAAATTAATGCTTTTGTTAAAAAAGTACAATGAAACTGAAGAAGGCAGAATGTAAGTCAAAAAATTGCATAATTTAAGTCAATAGTAAAAACTTTTTCATCTAGTTTAAAGTCTACCTTCTTCACATATTTTGATATAGCAGATTTTATATGGTAAACAACAACATTTGAACTTGTAATTTTTATTTTAAATATAGTAATTTATCGACGTAGATCTATGTTTCCTTATTACAGTGTGTTAAATAATTACCTTATATGGAGAGTTGTAGACGAATATTCTCCGCATCTGTCCAAAGATTTTTGGGACATAAGCCAAAATTTTGCAAAAGTAACCTATCCCGAAGACGATGAAATTGTGAAGATCTTTTGTGTAGTGCAAACCAATAGTAATTTTTGTAAATAAATATAAAAAAATCTTAGAAAATTTTTTATAAATTACTTTGATCATAGATTATTTGCTCGCAGCAATTTTAGCGCGGAATCATTCTCCATTTGACGTAAAATCTGACGTCACAGAGCTAATGAAAGGCATTAAGAGTGTTTTTAAAAGAAACTTCAAGAACCTTCAATGGCTAGACGAGGAAACTAGAAAAGCAGCTGAGATCAAAGTTGATGCCATTTTAGATCTGATAGGTATATTTTATCTAAAATGTTGACCAACACTCCCCAAATTACTTATTTCTCTTTAGGTTATCCAGATTTTATATTGAATTCAACATATTTAGACGAGATCTATAGTGATGTGACTCTTGAAGAAGACACTTATTTTCAGAATATTATCAACTTGAATTATTACAAATTGAAGAAGGGCCTAGAAACGGTCAATAGACCCATAAATGAAGCCGACTGGAGTACGTTACCTTTGAAAACATACTTTTTTTTACACTTAATCGTTTAAATCCGAGCCCAAATTGACTTTAGACTTAAAAATCTTCACTATCAAAGAAACTCCTAAACAATATTCGTCTGCATTACATATTATAGTTGAGTGAACAATACGAAGATCAACTAATTCGTTTTAGACTTCAATTTGCTTGATGTTAATACCGGTTATGGTCCCGATACAAATAGAATTGAAGTTCCCATTGCTATTTTGCAAAATCCAATTTATGATCCAAAACAACCACCCAGTTTGAATTTCGGCAGTATTGGGATGCTTTTAGGGCACGAGCTGACCCATGGATTTGATGATAAGGGGAAAGATTACGACAAAGACGGTAATAACAAACATCAATGGTGGAGTGACCGCACAATCGAATTGTTTCACAAAAGGACAGAATGTTTTATCAATCAATACAGTAGGTATTATTCTGTAAGTAAACATACTTAGAGTGTCTTCTTTGAAATATTTTTTATGCGCATAGAAACGTCTTCACATTTCATGAATGTTAAAAAGCCGTGACGCAAGCGTCTGTCTATACGCTCCGGTATATCCAATTGTTAATATTCCTTAAACTTGTTTGCATAGTTAATGATTGAATTCAACAAAAATAATGAAAACTGTATACTTTGAAGTTCTTTGATTCATTCAAACACAATTTTGATTTCTCGTCATTTGCTTGATGTCTTTGGAGAGACATAATTTTACCTAATCAAAAGAAAAGGTAAACAAAACTCCTTACCACATCAATGTTTATATTCTGTATACGTCTTTCGACAACTAAGTTGTCATCATCGGCAGGTATTTAATCACAATATACGCTTGGATCTGTGCTAAGTCTCATACGACACGATTCCACAATTAATCACAGTCTTCGTTTAATTTACCACCATAATTTTACCTGCTGTACTGCTACAGTTGACCAAGAATACTTTCCCTATCGGTAGTTCGACAACTACGCGAAACTTTTTCCCGTAACTACATGTTAATATATTAAACATCTGAACTTTACAAATATTAGAGCATTTTAAGAATTTTAAATTTTACAACATTTTCAGGTCAGTATGAATTTGATGGCTTGAAGGTAAACGGCAGCAAAACACTAAATGAAAACATAGCTGACAACGGAGGTCTAAAGACAGCGTATCACGCTTATTTGGAGTATATGAAAAACAAACCCGAGCCACCACCTCTCCCAAACCTAAACCTAAATCATAAACAATTATTTTTCGTCGCTTTCGCCCAAACTTGGTGTGTAAATTATTTGCCCGAAGTCATTTCTTCGACAATGAATGATACTCACACGATCGAGGAATACAGAGTGATCGGTACCTTGTCCAATTCAAAAGAGTTTAGTGAAGAGTTCAAATGTCCCGTGGGATCCAGAATGAATCCCAAAGAGAAATGCGAGGTGTGGTAGTTACAAGAAGACATCGTTCTGACACATTCTAATGTCGAAGTAACGTCTTCGTCCTGTTTTCGATACCACTTGTAAAACATATAATGTTCTGTTTTCTTTAAGCACTTTTGTATTGTTATATTATAATTTGGAAATTTGACAAATAAAAAAATTGTTTCTATTTCAATATTTTGTTTTTGTTTATTTATCGTACACTGAGGAAATATTATTTATTTGCAACATCTCTTAGCTTAATTTCCAATTAAATGTTTGACGGTAAAATATTATTTAAACTATGCAGTTATACAATGGAAGTTTAAACCCTTTTTCAACTATTAAAGACACCTGTCTTTGTGTTACCCAAAGAATTATTATGTTTTTAGTTAGACGCGTAGTTTCAACACGCCCAGCCTTGCCAATATATCTAGGGGACGGTTAAAATTAATTAAAAATTACATACGCTTAGCTTTGGCGCAAGTTATTAACAAAACATTTCGAAAATCTGTACTTCGTTGAACGTTAAAGACGCCAAAAGTAGTTCAGACCTATGAAAAAAACTACAAAGAGACTATAGAAAAATCAAACTACTTTATGTAATAGTCCAATAACAAATTTTCTTATTTGCATTCTTATCAAATCACTTCAAAATTTTAAAAAATAAAAGAGTGGATAGAGTTAAAAAATGTACGTTTGTTTAATATCAACCCTTGAAAAGGAATCGTATATTTAAAGCTTTTTGTAGATTTATTAAAGTCTTCTGATTCAATTGATCATGAAATACCATTAAATAAGTTGGAAAAGTATGAAATAGGAGTTGCATGGCAGTGGTTTATGTGTTACCTTTACAGTAGAATACTATGAAAACGGCGTCAGAACTAACATTTTTCACATATAGCTTTACCCTTTACGTGCCAATAAGACAAACATAATAGCCACATACATAATAGCATTTTATCGATTATTTTCGGGTGCATCCGTTCCAGTTTTCCGTATCTTTTCATCTTCTATACATCGCGAGTTCTAATGAATTACATTTTAGGAGCAAATAAACCCAACAACCTTAATAATAATTATCGAAATAAATGAATTCCACCACGACTTCGTGATTTTCAAAATCATTAAACTTTGCTCGTGACAGCGACAAAACATGACTTCGAAATTGCTCCTTCTTGCAAAACGTGCACCCAAACACAATTTGAAATACGTCTTTCGTGAGTATCGTGTAGATGTTTCAATAATTCTGGAAACCACGAAAGCGCACTAAAGCTCAATCGTAAAAAAATTATTACTTGCTTGCTCATATCGCCTTTATCTGGATCACGACTTGCTGTAAAATAACCATGAAATGAAAAGAATCATTTTCATACTATTGAGTTGGCAACTAAGTACTTTCGGTTTTGTAGTATAAAATAAAACACTTCTTTTTTAAACAAAGAATAGTTTTTAATCAATTATATATTTTCCATTTTGCTCAATGACCTTTTGTCATCTTTCTTTCAGCTGCATGATTCCGCGCTCATAAAATTTCTGGTCCTTATCAGCAAAAAACTGAACCAGGTGCGAGTGAAGGTCATCGTCATTTGTGAAAGTTTTACCATTCAAAGAATTCTGCAAACTTCGAAATAAATGGTAATCAGATGGTGCTAGATCAGGGCTGTATGGGGGATGTGGCATCACTTCCCAGCTAAGCTCCAATAGTTTCCCACGAGTTGCCAAAGATGTGTGAGGACTTATCTTGGTGGAAAACTACACCTTCCCGATTTGACAATTCTGGCCGTTTTTCTTTGATTGCGTCATCCAGTTTTATTAATTGTTGACAGTAAACATCAGAATTGATCGTTTGGTTCCTTGGAAGCAGCTCAAAAAACACAACACCTTTGTAATCCCACCAAACTGACAGCATGATCTTTTTTGGATGCAATTCAGCTTTCGATGTGGTTTGAGCTGGTTTATAGTGTTTGCTCCATGATCGTTTTCGAACTATGTTACTGTACAGGACCCATTTTTTATCACCAGTGATGATTCTTTTTAAGAAAAGGTCGGCTTCATTTCGTCTAAGGTGCATATCGCAAAAGTTGATTCTTTGTGTTAAATGAATTTCTTTCAATTCGTGAGGTACGCAAATATCAAGCTTCTTAACTATCCCAAGACATTTTAAATGTTTTTCAATTGTTGTGTGCGATACATGTAGCCTCTCCGCAACCTCTCGAACAGTTGTATGACGATCCTCATCAATTATGACTTTAATTTGGTCATCATCAACTTCAGTAGGCCGACCAGAACGTTGCTCATCTTTGAGAGAAAATCTCCAGAACGGAATTTTTTATACCAATTCTGACACGTGCGCTCTGTTAAGCAATTAGCACCATAAACTTCACATATCTTTTTGTGAGCCGCAGCAGCTTTCTTTCCTTTACGGAAATAAAATAGTAAAATAGGTCGAAACTGTTCGTTTCTGCACTCCATTTAAAATTAACCCACAACTAATAGCTTTAATAAAAATCACGCACTACTTGCTTCTGAAGTTACGTCAATGTGACTAGTATCACGCGACAAACGGTAAAGTACAGCACTAACATACGTTATACAAAAAATAAAGCAATGCTCTCTATCAGTAAAAACCGAAAGTACTTAGTTGCCAACCCAATACTTAAACCTTCAATTGTTACTATGTATATTTCGAAAAATTAATTTTCTAAAATTATTTTCTGCATTCATTCATGGATGTAGTCATATTATGGTATTATCCTTGTTCAAAGCTCTATAAATATCCGTATTTCTACAATTTTATTAATTATTTATGTCTCTAGAAAGTTGTTATAGAATTGTCTCATTTTAGATAGAAGGTGCGAAGGAATATTAACTTCTGTATTAAGAACATATTACAAAGTTTTGCAATAACTAGTCTATGATTTAAGTCAAACAAAATCTATGGACGCAGGGATATTTACTAAAACCCACGAAATGAAAATTCACTAAAATAACTTTATACGATTTCCAAACATAATAATTATGCTCAAAGCGTTAGAAAGTCTTCAGGAAGATATCAAATGTGCTAGAGGCATGCCCAATACTTCATCATTTCCTCTAAAAAATATATAAAGTAAATGGAGTTAATTCTGTAGTAACTAAATCATTAAGTATGTTACGACAACTATAACATTTTTTACAGTAGAATGCCTAGACCCCTTCTCAAACGACAGAAAAGGATTGTGACATTAAATAATTCGATTTATACTATAAAATAGAAAATTCGTTTTATGTAGGTCTAACGTAGTATTAGCAATCATTGCTTCAACAATTTTGGCAAAGTTACGTATGAGAGATACAAGTCTGTAGTTCTTCATTTCACTTTTAAAAGCAGGAGTAATTTTAGAGCGTTTCCAGCAATCAGGAAAACTTTCCTGGCGTAATTTCATATTATAAATATGCAATAACGGAAGTCGAAACAAACACTGACAATCCTTGATCATAAACTAAAGATATTTTCGATAAAAAGTCTGTGAGTGAAGTCAAAAGAAATTCATAACGTAGAGACATTATTAAAGCCCTCGAATTATAAGATTTTTATTTAGAACCTTACCAAAAAATAAACATGTTCAAAGTATTAGAAATTTTTTTTAAAAGATATAAAGTAAATGATGTTAATCCTGTAGTAACTAAACCATTAAATATCTTACCACTATGGAAATTTTACTGCACAATGATAAGTCCCTATGAACATCGCAAAAAAGAGTTTCGATATTAAACGATTCGATTTAAACTATTAAAGTATAGAAAATTTATCTTTTTTAGTTTTAACGGATTATCAGTCTTTTAAACATACGAACTCCTTAAAATGCATCTGCAAGAAGAATTTTTGTTGAAAAAAGTCTACTGATTAAATACAAATGTACCTAAGATGTTTATAAAATTTATTTAAATTTATTTCACGTTGTTTTTGAGAAAATTTATAAAATCTGCAACTAACATACAAAAAGAAAGTTTTGAAAGAAAATATAAAATCCCAAATTAACAGTTGCTTCGTGGGACAATTTGATTTAATGCATTTCTCACGATTTCGTTTCACTAATTTTTATTTTCATTTTATTTTTTTTTAATTACTCCTCGTGACTAAGGAGTAACACCTTTTATTATCAAACTGTTGATATATAAGGACTCATTTGTTGAGAAAACGAGAAGTAGTACTAGATACATTCATAGACTACAAAGCTAAATTAGTGAAAAATATTTTATTGTTAAGTGTTGTTACTAAAGTTTCGCTTCGAAACCAAGATGAGGAAAGGTTCATCTGTGCTGGGGAAATCATTTTCGATTCTCCTGGCTTCCTTGTATTTTATTCAGAAGGCAAAGGTGAAGCATCTTTTTTTTTGTGTATTCAATCGAAATACTTTTGTTTTCTTTTCATGTTCTTTATTTCACAATCTTATTCAAACCATATTTTTTGGTAATCAATTAATAAAAAAAAAACTGTTATTCACAAAAACATCAAATAAAAATCTGTAAATGTAAAATGTATTGCAGGTAACTAAAAAGTAAATGTATTTGCTATCCCATTGGTCGAAATACCCAATATAAAAGAATAAAATTTTAAAATTTATTATAATTATTTACATTTCTACAGACGGTTCCTGTATCTTCTGAATTCGCCAAGCAACAACCCTGCTTAAAGGAATCCTGCATTCATGCAGCCAGTCGTATTTTGGAAGCTATGGACTCCAATGTAGATCCTTGCGATGATTTTTACGCTTATGCTTGTAACGGTTGGATAAAAAATAATCCAATTCCAAGCGAAGAATCACAGTGGATTTTGCTGAAAGAAGCGCAATATAAAAACTTCTTCTTCATTAAACGTTTTTTAGGTAATTTTCTTTTGTTATTGGTACTGTGAAAATTGATTTTTTTCTTCTACGATCATATTGCTCTATATATATATATATATATATATATATATATATATATATACACTATCGCTCATAAGTATTTTATCTCTCAATTCTTGGAAATTTTCTATTGTTATGATTTTATTTTAAGGTAGGGTGTTATTGTAAACTATTAAGTATTTATACTTGAGTATTTTGGCAAAATTGCTGTTAGTTCAATCGGTTAGAAATGCCTAAATGGAAAAAAATGTGTGTGGAAAGACAATCGTTTTAATCGCATACAATAAAACTGGCAAAAGCAACCGCGAAATTGACACAGAACTTAAATGAAATCACTCCACCGCGAATGTGGAAGTGCGTTGAGCAGAACTCGAAAAGACAATGGTACAATGGTGGTAACAAGCAAGAGAAATAGACGAAAAACAGCCCCAGAAATCACAGCAGAAATGAATGCTGTTTGTCGGAAACCCATAAGTGTTTCCACAGTTAAACGGCAATTAAAAGAAGCCGGTCTTCATGGACGAATTGCAATGCGGAACTCGCTCCTACGCAAGCAAAACAAGCAAAAACGTTTAAAGTGGGCACGCGATCACCAAAATTGGACCATAGAAGACTGGATTAAAGTATTGTGTACCGATGAATCCAAATTCGAGATTTTCGGTTCACGAAGACGTGTTTTCGTGAGGAGGTCTGTGGTTGAGTGTGCCCGGGAAGAATGCATAGCCTCTACTGTTAAGCACGGTGGAGATTCAGTCATGATATGGGGTTGCTTTTCCGGATCAAATGTGGGCGATCTCGTAAAAATCGAAGGTATACTAAAAAAGAACAGTATAAGCGCATATTAGAGGAAAACGCAATCCACTCTGGAATTAAAATTTCGGGTCAGAATTTTATCTTCCAACAAGATATCACCCGAAACACACTTCCAAACTATGCCGGGAATATTTGCAGAAGTCGAAGAGCGAGGGAATCATAAAAGTTATGGTGCGGCCTTCCCAGAGTCCCGATTTAAATCCCATCGAGTTGCTGTGGGAAGAACTTGACCGAGAGGTGAGAAAATCGGCCGCCACTTCTGCTGTTTATATGTGGAAGAACCTGCAAGAGGTATGGGATAAAATAAAACTCGAGACATTTCAAAAATTAATCGAAAGAATGCATCGATTCTGTGCTACGGTAATTAAAAATAAAGGAGGGCATATAGACGAGTCTAAAATTTAGTTAAATATATTACACAACAATTTATTTTAGATGTATTAGGTGCGCAACTAAGTTCTCGCTGTTTTTTTTTTATGAAAATGCAACTTTATTGTGAAAAAATGTTTACAAATGAATCATTCAAAATATTGCTCATCGCTAGCGACAACTTTTTCCCATCTTTCTGGCAGAGCTCGAATACCGTCACGGTAGAAGTGTTCGTCTTTTGAGGCTATCCACGAATCAAGTCATTTTGAGATGTCTTCATATGAGCGGAACTGTTGATTAGCTAGATGTGCCATCGAACGGAACAAGTAATAATCGGACGGCGCAATATCTGGGGAATATGGCGGGTGGGGTAGGACCTCCCATTTGAGCGTTTCTAAGTAGGTTTTAACGGGTTTGGCAACGTGAGGCCGAGCGTTGTCATGCTGTAGAATCACTTTTTCTTTTGCTTTTCGCGCAGTGCTCGGCCCAATCGCATCAATTGAGTTCGATACCGTTTCCCAGTGATGGTTTCGTTCGATTTCAACAGCTCATAATAAATAACACCGCCCTGGTCCCACCAAATACACAGCAAAACCTTCACAGCGTGAATATTCGACAGAACCGACAACGTAGAAGCATGACCGGGTAGCCCATGATTTTGTTCTCTTTGGGTTGCTGTAATGAATCCATTTTTCATCACCCGTAATAATGCGATGAAGAAAACCCTTCCTTTTTTGCCGCTGGAGCAGTTATTCACAAGCGAAAAAACGACGCTCAACGTCTCTTAGCTTCAAATCATAAGGAACCCAAGTTCCTTGTTCTTGAATCATTCCCAACGCATGCAATCGCTGGGATATGGCTTGGCGGGAAACTCCTAATGCTGAAGTAAGCTCTTTTTGCGTTTGGTACGGATCTTCATCGAGCAATGTCTCCAATTCAGCGTCGTCGAATGTTTTTGGTCTTCCTTCACGTGAACGGTCTTCAACATCGAAATCACCGTCTTTGAAGTGACGGAACCAATCGCGGCACGTTGTTTCACTCAGAGCGGCATCTCCGTAAACTTTTTGGAGTTCTCGATGCGCTTCAGTCGCCGTTTTCTTCGAATGAAAGAAGAAAAGCAACACTTCCCGCAAATGACGATTATTTGGCACAAAATCAGTATGACGCAAAAACAAAATCACTTATGTGTCAAAGCGGTTTGTTTACCATATGTCTAAGCTTGGTTCATGACGTTTTGGTTATGTCACAATCGACCAGCACTTACTACTGGAGCCATCTCTTGAAAAACAGCGACCTAATAAAAATATATATTTTTCATACATGTAAATAATAAAAAGATAGTATTTCAATTTTGATTTTTGTTACAATTTGCGGGTTTAATTCGAGTGACCAAATACTTATGAGCGATAGTCTAAATTTAAAAGTGTATATTATGTTAATGAGTTGTATACAAAAAAGTCTCTTATGTATTTTATTTTAGATCAACCAATAGATACGTTCGCATCAAAAGCTGAACAAAAAACGAAGCTCTTTTATGAATCGTGTCTAGATGAAAATGAAAAAAAAGCTTTAGGAGCTAAGCCTATGTTGGAGCTGATAGAAAAATTGGGTGGTTGGAGTATTTCCACATCTAATTTCACTATAGCCGACTGGAATTTCCAAAACACTTTACAACTTATTCAGAATAAATATAACGTCCAACCTTTATTTAAATATGAAGTCTTCACTGGAGGAGAGAATAATAACATTGTTTTAGATCTGAAGCCAGGAACATTAATCTTGAATGAACTATTTCGTTCGGACGGAACGAAAGACACAATGTCACAAATCTATAAGGAAAAATTTAAATACATGGCGCATGTGAGTCGATTTCGAAACACGTTTTTATTGTAATTTTGTAAATAGCATTTTTATCGTGGATACAAAAAATACGTGACTTAATATTTGTTGTTAAGAATCCACGATTTATTTTAATAACGAGTTTAGTTTTTTAAAATTGTTTATTTCTTAAAGTTTCATAAGTTTTCACGGCTTGTGTTACGTGTCCGTTTAACTGTACTTTCGTACAGTATTGTGCAAATTAATGGAATCATGACTATTTTTTAGTTTTCTGCATGTGGCAACATTGTTAGGTCAGTTCTCTCAATAGTTTTATGCCAAAAAACATAACCTACATCACTGGGAACACATTACACAGTTATTCAGTGCGTTTTAGAGAGCTTGTTCACATATACTCTTTCAAAGTTGAAAATTTGATTTATATTGTGCTTTTACCGGTTGTTCGCGATATGGATATCACGCCCAGAAAACGTGAGAAGATTGTGACATTAAGTGAGCACACTTCAATGACACAAAGAGATATTGCTCAGGAATGTGGTGTTAGTCAAGGAGCAGTAAGCAAGATCCTAAAGCAAAAAAAGAATACCGGAATAGTTGAAGTGAAACGAGCGGGAAAATGTGGAAGAAAGAGGAAGATGACACCCCGGGATGTCAGTTTGTTGGTCAGACATAGCAAGCTGTACCCAAGAAAAACTAGTTTTGAACTACAAAAAGACTTAGCCGTGTATGACTCGACAGTTCGTAGGAGACTTTTAGAGTCTGGAAGAAGAGCCATTCGACCACAGAAGAAGCAACTCCTCACTCAACGAATGATGAACCAAAGGCTTATTTGGGCCAAGAAATTTGCTGGATGGAATGAGGAAGACTGGAGAAAGGTGTTGTTCTCAGACGAGTCCCATTTTTTGGTGCAAGGGCAGCAATCAAAATTCGTGAGAAAAAGTGGAGATGAAAAACTCACTGCAGCTCATATCGATCAGACTGTCAAACATCCTGTAAAGAAGATGTTTTGGGGATGTTTTTCGTGCATGGGGACTGGATCGCTGGTGCCTATAGAAGGCATAATGAACAGCCAGAAATATAAAGAGCTACTGGATAAGTATTTGGGAAAAGATCTAAAGATATGTGAGCCAAACGGAGGTGCAATTTTCCAACAGGACTCAGCTCCGTGCCACAAATCGAAGGTTATGGTCAAACATTTCAAGGAAAAAGGAATAACTCTCCTCGACTGGCCTGGCAATTCTCCAGACTTGAACCCAATTGAAAATTTGTGAGCCATTTGTAAGACTAGGTCACATAAAATGGACTGTACAGCGAAGACAAAATTGATAGAAGCAGTAATTCAGGTGTGGTTTCGGGACGAGAAAATAAAGGAAAACTGTCAAAAATTAATAGATTTCATGCCGAAAAGAGTTCAGGCTGTCATCGCAGCCAAAGGAGGGCATATCTCTTATTAAATTACTAGTAATTTATAATTTTGTACCATCTCATCGTGATTATATGAAAAGTAAACGGTTTTTTTAGTTATATTGTGTTTAATTCCATTAATTTGCACAATACTGTAATTTTCATCGACGTTTCCCTATTCACACTATCAGTTTCTACAGCGTCAGTACAAGAAAGCGAAGTACCGCAAAAAAAGTGGTTGGAAAACGAAAAGTAAGGGCGGGAAAAGAATAATCTCTTAATGATAGTTGTTCTGTTAACCAATTTCATATTCTTACAGGTTGGAATTTTATTAGATGGTAATCCAAAAGATATAATATTTCAAATAGACAGAGTACTTAAATTTGAATTGAAATTAACTCAGCTGCTAGCGAAGAAAGATGCTAACGTTGTAAAATCTCTGGCTATCGATGAATTACAAACGGAAGGCAATTTTGTAACAATTCATTATTTTGGCGTTCTCCAGGACAATGTTCTAAATGTTCTTATTTACAGATCGACTGGTATGCGCTTCTCCAGGACGGCCTGAGACAAGTTGGCAAAAACATTCCAGCAGAAAAATCAATCAATTTATATTTTAGAAACCCTGGATATTTCCAGAGATTATTTGCATTATTAGACGAATACAAAGAAACCGAAGAAGGACGAATGTAAGTTAAAAAAACGCATATTTTGTTGCTTCTGCACACACTGTTGTTTTTGAGAGTCTCGCAAAGTTGGTACTTACCAACCTTTTACGTAGTTCAATAGACACTTTTCTTTTGGCTGTTTTAATAAAGTTAATGTTAAACAAAAGTTAACTACAATAGTGTGACGTTTTATTGCAATGACCCGTCACGTAACTCAATCAAAATCACGTGGGTAATCAGTAAACCAACCACCCACTGAAGTGGAAAATGTAGCAATGCAAATACTAAATAGAACAGAAGCTCGAATAGTTTTGCACGTATAAATATCAGTTCGAATAGGTAATAACGATAAACATTTCGAAATACCTTGCTTCGCGTTCAACGCGTCAAGATACCCATGCACTTCCAATAGAGTGTAATTGTTCGACACTGTCAACTTTGCACCCAGTGGGGAAGCGTCATGCAACTACCAGACAGCAACAGTGACGCAGCCGGTCGGGTAAGCCGACCTTGGTCCCCTGACTTACAATATGTCCACGACAACAAGAATCGCTGCCGACCAGTATATGTGTGCGTTAATTTATGTGTAGCAAAAGAAATAAATATAATTACTACATAAAATACATAATAATATTCAAAAAACACATAATAATAATAATATACATTCCAAATCAAATCAAATATTTTAATTTTAATACTTTTATCTTTAATATACCGTGCTTTCATATTAAAATGCTACAAACACCGTATCATATTATATTCGGGTCTAGACACCGAATGCCGATCAGAATGTGAAGTGGTGGGGCGCGAGTCAGTCGAATCACAACAACGACTGACTACAGATTACAGATTAAGTAGTTGTTTGTGGAACTTGGCGGAAGGTCTATCACTGACTGTCCAAATTGTTTACGTCCAAAAATTAATAAATTATAATTACTTTTAACTGTACAATTAGGTATTTTTACAATAAGTTTCGCATTGAACTAAAAGACGTTTTCTAATAAAACGTTTAAAAATTAAAGAAGCTAAAAAAATAAAATAACTTCTCGAAACTTAAAAATGCTCTTTAAACAGAAAATAAATATAACTTGCCAAAACTTATAAAATACTTTTTAAATACAGAAAATAAATTCAATTAATTAAATTCTCAAATGTCCCTCCTGCTTGCGCTAAACAGTACCCCAATCTATTATAAAATTCATTTCGAACATTGGCCAGTACAAGAGGAATAATGGATTTGGAATTGGTGTTCGATATTAACCAGTAATTCTTCCAAATTATTAGCCCTTTCGTCTTGATGTCCATATAACTTTGATTTTATGTAACCCCATAGAAAAAAGTCATTAGGGGCTAAGTCTGGTGACCTTGGTGGCCAGCGAATTGTACCACTATTAGATATAACTCTTTGGGGGAATATATTATTTAAATATTCATTCACAATTCTAGTTCCATGGGCCGGACAACCATCATGCTGGAACCATACGTTCTCTAAATTGGGATTAATAGTTCTCAAAGCAGGTACAATATCGTTTCGAAGAAGATTCAAATATATTTCCCCATTTAAATTTCCTTCGGTAAAGAATGGACCAATAAATACCAGCCCAAACATTCAATTTTTCAGGATACTGTGTCCCCGTATTCAATTGGCGATACTCGTTTTCAATAGACCAATATCGAAGATTCGACGGATTGTGTTTACCGTGCAACGGAAACGTGGATTCATCGGTAAACACGATAGCCTCAATGAAGTGTCCATTCGCATTTACACGTTCTATTACAGTTTCACAAAATTCCATTCTGTGATGTTGATCAGCATGAAAAATTTCCTGATGAGTTTGATATTTATAGGATGTGTATTTATTTTTCTTTAATATCTTATGAACTTTACCCACGCTAATACCTATCCCTTCTGATATTTTAGATATAGTAATATTGAAATTTTCTTCGACCATTGCGCACACCATGACTTCCTGCATTTCTTTATCGTTATTTATTCTCCGTATTTTATGACATTTACATCCCAAAATGCAACCTTCTGATTTAAACTTTTTAAGTATTAATGATATTGTTGTTAATGCAGAAAAGGGACGATCTACATACTTTTCAGAGAAAAGGCGCTGGATACGCCGTAAAGAATTACCTTTCAAAGCCCATGTTATCATTTGAATTTTTTCTTCCAATGTATACACTATCAAAGTGATATAATTAAAAAAATATTTAAATGTAAAGGTCTTACCGTAACACACTCTCCCAAATGCAAACCACGAATGACCGTTAATACGATATCGATACGCCTACAGTCAAATTAGTGGCGGGGCTGCAGCTAGTACGATCAGTAATCAGTTATAGTCGTGATTCAAATGACTCGCGCCCCACCACTTTACATTCTGATCGGCATTCGGTAGCTAGACCCGAATATAATGTGGTACAGTTTTCGTAGCGGGGTAAAATGAATGCACGGTATAGCATATGATGAAAATGCTATGACAAATTTGTTATTACTACTTATCTATGTGAGCTCCTTCCTCATTTCGAGAGATATAAAGGCCGACGATGCCGCCAGCGTGTAAACCGCACCAAACAGTCAATTTTAATGGATGTAATGGTGATTCGTTTACGGCTTGAGGATTGTCTTCGCTCCAAATAAGGCAAATTTGCTTATTGACGTAGTAATTTAACCAGAAGTGAGCTTCATCACTAAACACAATTTTTAATAAAAATGCTTATCTTCGGCCTTTTTCAAATGAGCCCCATTAGCAAAAATACACATAGTCGAAGGACAAAGCCAAGTTGAGAATGATAATGAATTGACGCACATCTCTTTGTCTTGTTGTTCAAGCTAAGATCCTTACCTAAAATTTTCCACGTAGTCGAAGGACAAAGGTCAACAAGTTGGGAACGACGACGAATCGACAACGATCAATAACCGCACGAATTGCTAGTTCACTAGGCTAATTATGTTGACCGTAAAAAGTAAATTTCCACAATTTGAAAGCGTTGTTCTGGCGTTAAATGATTCATGAAGGCTTGCCAAACCTTACTGAACATAAATGTGAACATAGTTTGACATTATCAGCTGTCAAACCATAGTTATCGATATCGATAGTTCTCATGCAGCTAAAAGAAACACCCATTATTATATTAAAAATCCGGTTAGACTGTATTATGAACCACATAATTACCTACAACTTTTTGCTCTACAAATTTTTCTGAAATCAATAGTAACAGAGCCATAGGCACCATAATAAAAAAAATTATTTTTGCAAGATATCTAAAAAATTAAATACCCATTAAAGTGATGTAAAACTGGAATTCTTTCCCCATTTAATCGTCTGTCTATGCCTACAAGTTTACCTAATTCGCATTATAAACTCGAAAGAACTTACCCGATATGTAATCTATCTGCATGAAGGTAAAACTCTTTTATTACAAAGGGTATTAAGAAAGTTTTGCAATATGACGCAACAATGAATCGTAGGAAGCTGCTTGTTTCTGCATGTTGAGATATGTTCATACGTGCATAGTAGCCGCCGCGCCATGTCGATGGGCTCAGTTATTCATTAGCAGTGAGAGTGTAAAGTGCTTGCGATGGCATCGTGGTCACGAAATGAGATAAGGGCAGTGGTTTAAACATAGACCAGTGCTTCGAAGAAATGACTCTTGCACTAGGTAATGTTTGTCCACATCGCACAACGATATTCAGGTGGTATAGAGAATTCCAAAGGGGAAATTTAACTGCGGAGGATGTTGAGAGGCCACGAACGTCAGTTACGGAGGAAAACGTTATTACTGTGAGGAAAATGCTTGGCGAGGACAGGCGAGTGACCTACCAACAGATAGAGGGTACTTCAGGCCTAAATGCACCAGCAATTCGTTCGATTCTGCATGACCATTTCCACGTGAAGAAACTGTTCTCTCTGGGTGCCGCATCGACTGACTGAAGAGCAGATGACACGACGTGTGACCTGGTGCCGGGAGATGCTAAAAAGTTTAATAAGGGACAATCTCGGTATGTGAACAACATCGTGACAGGTGACGAGACTTGGCTGTACTATTACGATGTGCCGACCAAAGCTTAAACAAAGTTTGGGTCTTTGATGATGAGGACACACCCGTAGTTGTCAGAAAATCCCGATCTGTAAAGAAGAAAATGATAGATGTATTTTTCAAATCGATTGGATTTGTGGAACTCCATCACGATAATGCTCCAGCTCACCGCGTCAAAGTGTGCACCGAATATTCACCCTCTCTACAGTCCAGATCTTGCTCCCTGCGACTTTGCACTGTTCCCGCGTGTGAAAATGAAGCTTAAAGGGAGTCGGTTTTCCAGTGATGAGGACCTTCTGCGACGAGTGTGCTTTACTCTCTACTGACACTTGGCAAAACTGGTTTAAAGATTGCTTTCGGAGCATGGAGAGGTTTATTGAGTGTAGAGGAAATTACTTTGAAAAAATTAAATAAACAAAACTGTATTGCACAACTTTCCTAGTATCCTTTGTATTATTGTTTTTATTATTATTATTATCTACGTTTTCTATTACAGAGTAATAAATAACTATCTTGTCTGGGTCACTGTATTGCAATATGTCGAATATCTTTCGCCAGATTTTGCTGATCCGAATAAAATATACAAAACGCCTCCCAATTTACGCTGCGTAATCGAAACCGACTCTCATTTAAGTACAGAATTAGAGAAAAAAGATTCTGAAGATTCATTATAAACCATTTCTGTTGTAGATTACGTAACAGCAAGACTTTTAGCAGGCCATGAATTCGATGCTAATTTAATAAATGAAACCAGGAAGATGATGAATGGCATTAGAAACGCTTTCAAAGAGAACACTAAAAATCTAGACTGGATCGATACGCAGACAAGAAAGGCTGTAGAAGAAAAAGCCGATGCTGTTCTAGATTTATTAGGTTTCGTCAATGTGACGTACTATCAAATATGACAATTTATGTATTTTACTTTCTCTTCCAGGTTATCCAGATTTTATCTTAGATAACGAACTTTTAGATGATTTTTACGGTCAGCTAAAAATTAAGAAAGGTGCTTACTTTGAAAATATGGTCAACATACATCATTATGAAATTATAGAAAGTTTGAAAAAATTTGGCGAACCTATAAAGAGAGACGAATGGAGTAAGTAGGAGGTGTGAAAATTAAATAACGAGCTGGTGTGAAAAATGTTATTTATTGCAAATATAAATGGTGTTTCAAATTCCGCGGTTTTTTAAAGCATAAATAAAGCACATAATTTGCATTTACTTTCAAAAACTTTTTATTGGTAGTTGAAGTATCAGTTATGATATTTATATGCGAAAAGTAATATCTGCCAAATGGCCTGATGCAGCTCCACAGACGTCTTTTGTTAAAATTTTCAATGACATTTTGACATAATTGAGGCTTTATCTCACCAATAACACGAATAATTTCATCTTTCACAGTAGGAATCGATTGTGGATTGTTTTTATCAACCTAACTCAAAGGTGATTATGTCAGAAATGGTCAAGAAAATCCACAAAGCGGTACTGGATAATTTGGTACGTAGACTTCCGCGGTCGTGATCCATGCTATCTGCTTCTGGGTTTCCGGGCTGGAACCGCGTCACTAGTATATCTGCCGACGTTTCGTACCCATTTGTATGGGACATCTTCAGAGCTGAACTACTGCACTGAAACTGGTGTAAGTCGATGGGGGACGCGTTTATATATGGATAATGGGTCATGGGTAAATGGAGCGTTACGGTTGCGGTTGGGTAGATTAGAGATGCAGGATTGTCAAGCGTTATGTAGGGGGTAGCCATCATCGCGGTTAAGGTTATTGGGGTGCTTAAAGATCTCTATAGTTTCACGGATTTTGCGACCATAGAAATGGTTAGTGCGGAATAGGATCTTGGTCGAATTAAACTGAATATGGTGCCCGCTTTCCAGCCTATGCTCGACAAGTGCAGAACCGGCTATGCACAGCAACCTAGTGCAACGCTCATGTTCAGAAACACGAGTGCCGACAGACCGCTTTGTTTCACCAATATATGCCCTGCCGCATGAACAAGGAATCCTGTACACACCAGGTGATTCTAAAGAAACATGGTCTTTTACGGAAAAAGGGTCAGATAATTTGGAATGGGGTTTGAAGATGGTTTTGATGTTGTTTTTGAGAAGAACCCTACTGATGCGGTCAGTAACACCTTGTATATAGGGTAGGTGGGCTTTAGATAGGGGGAGAGATGATGTATTAAGTTGTGAGATTTTGGAATTACGATATCGATCTATGGTTCGCTGAATATTATGGTTGGAGAAATTATTATTTATAAGAGCTTTGGTAACATGACTTAATTCCTGAGATATAGAATGCTGGTCAGATATGTTGACAGCTCTTTGGACTAAGGAATTGATAACGCACTGTTTCAATGATGATGGGAGAGGGCATTGAGATACCGATCAGTGTGTGTGGGTTTGCGGTACACTGAATGTCCTATTGAACCATCCAGATGACGAGTTACCAAGACGTCGAGGAAAGGAAGGGAACCTTCAGATTCAATCTCCATGGTGAAATTTATGGAATCGTGTTGTGAATTTAAGAAAACAAGGAAGTTGTTCAAGGAATCCCGACCATTAGGCCAAATAGCGAAGGTGTCATCCACATATCTAAACCAACATTTTGGTTTTTAGTTACAGGAGTGTAGAATTTGTTGTTCGAATGCCTCCATAAAAATGTCAGCGACAACAGGAGAGAGAGGAGTGAGAGGGGTCTCCTCTCTCTCCTGTTGTCTTTTTCCGTAAAAGACCATGTTTCTTTAGAATCACCTGGTGTGTACAGGATTCCTTGTTGATGAGGCAGGGCATATATTGGTGAAAAGCGGTCTGTCGGCACTCGTGTTTCTGAACATGAGCGTTGCACTAGGTTGCTGCGCATAGCCGGTTCTGCACTTGCCGAGCATAGGCTGGAAACCGGGCACCACATTCAGTTTAATTCGACCAAGATCCTATCCCGCACTAACCATTTCTATGGTCGCAAAATCCGTGAAACTATAGAGATCTTTAAGCACCCCAATAACCTTAACCGGCTACCCCCTACATAACGCTTGACAATCCTGCATCTCTAATCTACCCAACCGCAACCGTGACGCTCCATTGACCCATGACCCACTATCCATATATAAACGCGTCCCCCATCGACTTATACCAGTTTCAGTGCAGTAGTTCAGCCCTGAAGATGTCCCATACAAATGGGTACGAAACGTCGGTAGATATACTAGTGACGCGGTTCCAGCCTGGAAACCCAGAAGCAGATAGCACGGTACTGGATGATCGTCGACTGAAAGTGCACGAACTAGCAGACATGGTAGGCATTTCAAAAAGTGCTATACATAGCATGTCGATTGAAAATTTGAACATGAGAAAGCTGTAGGCAAGATCGGTGCCGCAATTATTCACAATGGAACAGAAACAGCGTCGTGAAGATGTTACAGTCGAGTGTTTGGCGAAGTGTCACAGCAAAAAAAGCCGGGTTTTTGCTTCGCTCATAACCACCCATGAAACATAAATCCATCACTCCACACTTGAAACGATGAAACAGTCAAAACAGTAGACTGAAAAGGGAGAATCGACTCCAAAGAAGGCGAAAGCAGTTACGTCTACAGACAAGGTCATGACGTCAGTCTTTCAGGATGTACATGAGATAATTTTCAGAAAGAAAAAACTTCTTGCAGCGTTTGAGTGATGAAATGAAGAAAAATCGGTCACGTTTGCCGAAAAAAAGTTTCATTTCAAGACAATCCACCAGTTCACAAGTCCATCATCGCGATGGGCAAAAATTAGAGAGCTGAAGTTCCAATGGCTTTCTCATGCACCCTATTCACCAGATTTAGCCCTGTCAGATTATTTTTTATTTTCAAACTTGCAAAACTGGCTCGGTGGTAAAAGATTTGCCAACAATGAAAAGATGGAGTCTGCAGTTGATGGCTACTTTGAGGAACTCAGCTAAAGAGGGTATCAAAGCTATTAAACATTGCTGGGAAAAGTGTCTATTTCTTTCTTTTTTAGTTGGGAGTTGTCACAGTTATTTTAAACGCATTCTGAGAAAAATATTATTGTTTAGTTCTTTTCTCACTAATCTCCCAAATTTAGTTCGCAATGCCCTTAATTTCTGAAGAGTTTTATAGTAAATCTAGTCGAGACTGATTAGGTCTGTTTCATGTTATGTTATTTTCAAATAATAATATTGGGTTGCAACTAAGTACTTTCGGTTTTTACTGACAGAGAGCGTTGCTTTATTTTTTGTATAACGTATGTTGGTGCTGTACTTTGCCGTTTGTCGCGTGATACTAGTCACATTGACGTAACTTCAGAAACAAGTAGTGCGTGATTTTTATTAAAGCAATTAGTTGTGGGTTAATTTTAAATGGAGTGCAGAAACGAACATTTTCGACATATTTTACTATTTTATTTCCGTAAAGGAGAGAAAGCTGCTGCGGCTCACAAAAAAATATGTGAAGTTTATGGTGCTAATTGCTTAACAGAGCGCACGTGTCAGAATTGGTATAAAAAATTCCGTTCTGGAGATTTTTCCCTCAAAGATGAGCAACGTTCTGGTCGGCCTACTGAAGTTGATGATGACCAAATCAAAGTCATAATTGAAGAGGATCGTCATATAACTGTTCGAGAGGTTGCGGAGAGGCTACATGTATCGCACACAACAATTGAAAAACATTTAAAATGTCTTGGGCTAGTTAAGAAAGTTTGATATTTGGGTACCTCACGAATTGAAAGAAATTCATTTAACACAAAGAATCAACTTTTGCGATATGCACCTTAGACGAAATGAAACCGACCCTTTCTTAAAAAGAATCATCACTGGTGATGAAAAATGGGTCCTGTACAGTAACATAGTTCGAAAACGATCATGGAGCAAACACGATAAACCAGCTCAAACCACATCGAAAGCTGAATTGCATCCAAAAAAGATCATGCTGTCAGTTTGGTGGGATTACAAAGGTGTTGTGTTTTTTGAGCTGCTTCCAAGGAACCAAACGATCAATTCTGATGTATACTGTCAACAATTAATAAAACTGGATGAAGCAATCAAAGAAAAACGGCCAGAATTGTCAAATCGGAAAGGTGTAGCTTTCCACCAAGATAATGCAAGGCCTCACACATCTTTGGCAACTCGTGGGAAACTATTGGAGCTTGGCTGGGAAGTGATGCCACATCCCCCATACAGCCCTGATCTAGCACCATCTGATTACCATTTATTTCGAAGTTTGCAGAATTCTTTGAATGGTAAAACTTTCACAAATGACGATGACCTTCACTCGCACCTGGTTCAGTTTTTTGCTGATAAAGACCAGAAATTTTATGAGCGCGGAATCATGCAGCTGAAAGAAAGATGGCAAAAGGTCATTGAGCAAAATGGAAAATATATAATTGATTAAAAACTATTCTTTGTTTAAAAAAAAAGTGTTTTATTTTATACTACAAAACCGAAAGTACTTAGTTGCCAACCCAATACTTTCTTTTGTCACGTGCGATTCGTATTGCACATCGCTTTGCCAATCACCGATGTCTTCAATAATATAACAGACGTCGTTTGAAGGATTTTTTAAAACTCTGGCCTCTCCAATTACTTTCTCTTTTTACCCCCCCTCCCCCTTTCTAGTCGGGTAAGTTCTGGAGTGAGAAGTTTTGCAACCCCTTCCATGGTAAACTGATATTTGTTTTTCTTTATGTTGTTTTTATTGGTTGACGTCACGATCACGTTTTTAAATAAACTTTAAAACTACCCTCAAGAATGTGAAAATCTACAAAATTAACTTGAAAAAATTAGTTACAGATGTCCTCCCTTTAACTAGCGTAAATGCTGTGTATAATGCTGGAGCTAATAGTATGATGGTCGTAATTGGTATTTTGAGAACACCATTTTACAATCCCAAATACCCTGCTAGTTTAAATTTTGGCAGAATCGGTATGGTCTTGGGACATGAATTGACACATGGGTTTGATAATCACGGCAGGCTTTTTGATAAAAACGGAGAATATCATAATTGGTGGAATAATGAGACAATAAAATTATTTGAAAACAAAACTAAATGTTTTGTCAAACAATACGGTATGTTCTATTTACACTTACCACACCTATAACAACCTCCAAACATACATAATGTTGTTTTGTATCTTTCATAACAAATATACTGGTATTCTTATAATATTTTGTTCGCCATAACTTGTTGCTTTGGAATTTGAAAGCTTACTGACCAATCGGCAAGCTTTGTGCGTGTCAATTAATCTCATTCTTTATTAAATACCTCAGGTGTTCCGTTGGGTAGTCATTTTGGTTCGATAATGAATAATATCATATCTCCCTCTCTCAACCAATACATAAATGTATTGACCGACAAAGCGAGAAACGCTTCTATCTCACAAGATCGGTAAACTAGGTTTCCAGTGTGTAATAGACAGAAACTTGCGTACTCGGCTTTATTCCAATTAAAGAATGTTAAAAGGAATCATTCTATTATTAATAACACCCTATCTACTACATATGTTTCATGGATAAACCAATCATCAGGCAGATTCTGTGTTATTAATGAACGATTCCTTCATACCACCATATCATCATATGATATTATTCATTATTTTTTCTGTATCGAAATGATATGACAAACGCTATGAAGGAATCGTTCATTAATAACACAGAATCTGCCTGATGATTGGTTTATCCATGAAACATATGTAGTAGATAGGGTGTTATTAATAATAGAATGATTCCTTTTAACATTCATTTTGGTTCGATGTTATTCTTTTATCAATGCCATAAGGTAGTGGACAAATTTTTTCAAACTTTCTCCTCTTTGCGGATGATCTAAAACTTTGCATGAGTTTCCTCTGCATTTGACCGCTTATTACTTCAATCGGGTGTTAATGCAACAAAGGAAATAATACCCTGCCTAGTATATAGAGTTTAAATATAAGAAAATGTAAAACTAGCCCTTTCACTAAGAGGGAAAAGGAATGTCTAGACTATTCATATTTCATCGAGGGTCATTTGTTGGAGAAAGATCTCGCTAGAGATTTAGGTGTCATCTTTGATTCAGCTTTGACTTTTTCCTCCCATATTGACGACCTAATTCATTTATTCGTCTATTAGACATAATAAAACAATTAAAATTGTCAATGATTTTTTGTAACAATACATAAATATATAATATATAGGCTGGTTTTTTTAAGAGCTTGAGAACTTAAAATGATAATACAAGACAGAAATATTGTTGAAATGAAATTTTTTTATTATAATCTGGTAGATAATTTCATGGCATTTATATTTTAAATATGATTTCCGGCATAAGTCCGCCGCGGCTACGAGTTACATGGTCCATTCAATCAGTCCAATTTTTGACTACTTTTTCCAATAAATCTGGTCGTATGGCGTCAATGGTGGCTTGAATATTGGCTTCAAGAGTTGCTGGTTTGTCAGCATAAACGAATGACTTAACATAGCCCCATAAAAAGTAATTCAGAGGCGTTAAATCGCACGAACGAGGGGGCCAGTGAACAGGACCACGTCTGGAAATAAAGATGTCACCAAATTGATTTTGCAATAAATCGATATCGTCGATGTTCAGCTCATTAATTTTCGGAAACAAAAATTCAGTTAGCATGGCTCGATAGCGCTCGTCATTCACCGTAACGGCAGCTCCTAGCTCATTTCGAAAGAAATACGGACCGATGATGCCGCCAGCGTGTAAACCGCACCAAACAATCAATTTTAATGGATGTAATGGTGATTCGTTAACGGCTCGAGGATTGTCTTCGCTCCAAATACGGCAATTTTGCTTATTGACGTAGCCATTTAACCAGAAATGAGCTTCATCACTAAACACAAGTCTTTGATAAAAATGCTCAACTTCGGCCAGTTTCAAATGAGCCCAATCAGCAAAAATGCGACGCAAACGATGATCGTTTGGCTTCAATTCTTGCACGAGCTGTATTTTATAGGCACGTAAGCCAAGATCCTTACGTAAAATTTTCCACGTAGTCGAAGGACAAAGGTCAACAGGTTGAGAACGACGACGAATCGACATTTCAGCGTCTTCTTTAATACTTCGCGCTACAGCAGCAATATTTTCGTCGGTACACACATTTCTTTGTCTTGTTGATGGTTTTGAATTGAGAAGAGTAAAATTAGTGCGGAAACGATCAATAACGGCACGAATTGCTTGCTCACTAGGTCGTTTATGTTGACCGTAAAATGGACGAACTGTTCTACGAACTTCGCGAACAGATTGACTTTTTCAAAGTAAATTTCCACAATTTGGAAGCGTTGTTCTGGTGTTAAACGATTCATGATGACTTGCCAAACCCTACTGAACAAAAATGTCAACACAGTTTGACATTATCAGCTGTCAAACCATAGTTATCGATATCGATAGTTCTCATGCAGCTTAAAAAACACCCATTAAATTACTTGACCTGGGTCTCTGAAGTATCTTAGATTCTGTGCATATGCCTATTGAAACTAGCACCGATTACGGTTCTCTTAGCCACTATGTAATCTTGGCCCTTGTTGACCAGCTTTTTTTCACTTTAGCCTTAGGAATTCCAAATCATCTAGCCAGTCAATTCCTCTTCAACAAGCAGATTATTTTTCCCATGAGTGGTTCTAGCCTTGCAAATTTAAAACCTCTCACAAATTCTTTCAAGCAAGAAAAAATACAGTCTGCCCGATCAGAACCTAATTCGACAGATAAGTTTGAATATATGGAGTACTAGGCACGACCTCCTAGTACTCCAAAGGAACGTTAACTATTACATTTTGCTGCGCCTACGAAACTATCAGCACATTGCTTTGCATCTTGATTTGCTAGTTTTCAAACTCATACTCTATTGATCTCAAGTAATTCATGTACTGTTTAGGTTTTTTTGAACTTATTACAGTTTCCAATTTCCCACAAAAAAGAAACTTACATATTTCGAAAATGTTTCTTTATCGAATCGTAATGTATTTTTAACATTTTCAGACGACTATCAAATTGATGGCATGAACTTAAATGGCGAACAAACATTAGGCGAAAATATCGCCGATAATGGAGGACTAAAGGCAGCATATCGGGCCTATTTAGAATATGCTGAAGATAATCCCGAAGCACCTCCTCTACCAGGATTGAAACTAACTCAGAAGCAATTGTTTTTCCTCTCTTTCGCCCAGACTTGGTGCACGTCAAGCACGATTAGAGCATACCGTAAGCAAATTGCTGATGATGAACATACAGTCGGAAAATACAGGGTGATCGGTTCGCTGTCGAATTTCAATGAGTTTAGCAAGGAATTTTCTTGCCCAATAGGATCTAGAATGAATCCTAAAGAAAAGTGCCAGATATGGTAATTGCCAAATATAAATACCATAAAATAATCACTATTACACTTATTGCAATATTTTAATGTTGACAATAAAAATTTATTAATTCAACTTTAATGTATTTTTAAAATTTTTAACTAAATCCTCCGCACCCCATACCTACAAACACTTCAAAATCATAGCTACAAATATAATTTAATTACAAAATGAAATTTCAAACTTTAAATACTCGACAGGTATTTTTCCTTGACCGGGTGATGACACTTAATAATTCTAAAAGAAAAAATATTAATAAAAATTTAAACAAAAAAAAAACTAGATAATCATTTAGTATGTGGCGCCATCTCTGATAGAGCGTTAAACTTTTGTCGATAACTTTTAACATTAATAAGACATAGATTTCAAACGTAACTAGAATCAAAAGTTTCTGCAATGTTACAAAATGGCACATCTGTCAAAATGAAAATTATTCTGTAAATAATACAAAATTTTGATTTATACCAATTTAAATATTATTATACAATAATATATGAAAGATAATTGTTATAATATTATTTTCAATAATATATTCTTAACTTGCAGTTTAACTAAATGTTTTGAAAAAAAAGAAAATGTACCGCCATTTTTGTGTATTGGTGTCTTTCAATAGAGTTGTTCTAAGAGTTTGAAACTATTATATACAGATTGAGGTCTATAGATCCTGGTACAGTAATTTTTAGATGGCGCATCAAGAAGATTGAATATTTTGTATAACTAAAAAACTTGAATTCTTAAATATAGATCAGTAGTAAACTGTAGATAGTAATTAAACAATAAAATACTTATTTTTTTCTATAATAAATTTATGATTAATAAGATACTTTTAAAAGAAAAAATATTAAATAAATAATTGAAAGGGAATGGCATGTGGCGCTATCTCCGACACAGTGTTTAAACTTTTGAGCCTCGAAAGCCCTCTGAATAGCAACAAATAAAGCTACTAACTTCAGTATATTTGAAACGCTCACATTATTTTCTTTGCCTAACTTAATTTAATTGTTATTTACGTCGCATTGACTTACAAATAGTTCTAAAACAGAAATGTCTGAAATGTCAGAAACTGTAAGTAATTTATCGAAATTTTTGCAACTCAAAAAAATTTTTCTTCTCCAATTTCATCGTTTAGGTTAGAACTGTCAAGCATGATTGGTATCAGACGGAGGCCGCTATTGTTGTTACCATATTAATAAAGAATGTTCAACAAGACAACCTCATTATTAATTTTACTGACGATATTTTAAAAGTCGATGTCTCCGTGAACAAAGAGAAACACAATTTAAAATACCACTTGGCCCACAAAATAGTGCCTGGACAATGCAGCTATAAGATCTCACCATCAAAAGTAAGTATGTAAACTCTTCATCTATTGTCGAGTGTGATAAAAGTATATTAATGTTTGGACAGATTGAAATAAAATTGAAGAAATTAGAAGGGATACGATGGGAAAAATTAGAAGGTGATCCAAACGAACAAGTTCCAAAAACAATATCTTCAGGTAAATATAATTACAGTAGGTTTCATTAAGAGTTATCATTAATATCTTTTATAGTATCCTCGACACAAATTAGTGATGGCCCTCTACCGTATCCTACATCTAAAAAAGGAAAGGATTGGTCTGCGATAGAAAAAGATATTAAGGAACAAGAAAACAAAGAGAAACCCGAAGGTGAAGATGCTGTAAATAAACTCTTTCAAGAAATCTATGGTAAAGGAAGTGATGAAGTTAAAAGGGCAATGAATAAGAGTTACGTATGTGTTTCTTTAAATTATTTTTATATAGTAATAAATAGATTTTCCCCAGATTGAAAGTGGTGGTACAGTTCTGAGTACAAATTGGGAAGAGATTAAAAAAGATAAAGTTCCAGTTAAACCTCCTGATGGTATGGAATGGAAGAAATGGGATTGAACTCGTTTTGGTTGAATCATTGAAACAATTTTGTTGAGATATCGAAAATCAGAATACCAAAAAATATGCTAAATTTTGTAAAAGAAATATATTTATGACGAAATTCTCTTTTATTTACATTTGCAATCAAATACATAAATAATCAGCTGGAGTTCTTGAAAATTGATCTTTTCTATTACAATCAGCACCCATACCAATCAGATAATTATAAGCCTCTAATTGTTTACTTCTAGCTGCGCAATGTAATGGTGTCAGACCAGTATTTGTCGCAATATCCACTTTAATTTTCAATACAGAAATTATGTAATCGATTACATTAATATTACCTTGACAAGCTGCTAAATGTAAAATAGTAAAATCTGTTTTATTTTTTGCATGTAAATCTGCTCCCTGTTTCAATAATAAGTCGCATATTTTTAAATTCCCGCTCAAAATTCCGTCATGCAAGGGGGTATTACCACAACTATCAAACGAATTAACATCCAAGCCCATGTCCAATAACTTTTTCGCCATGTCAAACCTGCCGTGTAATGTAGCAACGTGTAACCCCGTTCTCCCGTTTTTCGTAATCGCATTTACTTCTAAACCATTTTCAATAAGTAACTCCAAAATTCGTACATCCCCTTCTCTAGAAATCAAATGCAGAACTGTCCATCCATCTTTGTTTTGATAATTTACTTCGGCCCCGTTTTCAAGTAATATTTTAACAGTTTTGTAATTATTTTCATCAATTTCCGCGTCGTGTATTTTCGTACACGCTAGCATTAAAGGTGTCCAATCAGCTTTCTTTAACGCGTTAACGTCAGCTCCATTTTCGATTAGGAATTTGGACATTTCATATTGCGCAAATTGTGCTGCTTCGTGCAAAGGTGTTTTGTTATCATTATTTTTGCAATTAACACTGTTATTTTGGTAATTTTTTAACAAATACGCTGCTATATCTATGTAACCTAACCTAGATGCTACGTGTAATATTGTATCTCCAGTTTTTTCGTAACGCAGGGAGCTCCAATGAGTTTCAGGATAGTTTTCGTGAAATTTTTGTATAACTTCAACGTTTCCTATGTGAATATCTCTTAAAATTTTCTTATATTCATAAATGCAAGACATTGTAGACATACTAAAGGTTATGGAAACTTTGAGGTGACCCTTGTATAGAAGTTATTTCACTGTTTCAACTATTATTTATCATAGAAAGCATTTTAAATCATCGCTAAAATAAAAATTCAGGTCAACTTAGAAATTTAACGAAGTTTTGAATGGATTAGGAGCGATATAAGTATGCGGTTGTTTGCAGGTATTATTTTTTTTTTAATTTTATTACAAAAATAAAATGCTAGACTACATGTACTTCATAAAATTCTTTTTATACCGAAAGTTTTGCGAAGTTCAAATCAATGCACTTATTACTGGTTGTGAAAATCGCAAAACCAATTCATTAATCAATAATTTCAGTATCACTTTTACGTTGGTCAACCTGCAGTTTTTAAAAGTCAAAGCAATTGGAATTAGAAATTTTCTAATACGGTGACATTAAATTTTTACTAATATTCAATATATTTTCTTCATAAAATGTACTCGCATTATTATTCAATAAGGAATGACTTTACAAAATAAAATTATTTAAGAACGGTGATGGGTAACACAAGTATCAATAAATTGCAGCTGTATTCTATATAACCTAACATTAAAACAAATCTAAAAGAAATGTCCTCTGCAAATTCGTGGCATGTAATCGGAGCCACCCTTTTAGGGGTTATTAGTGCTGCCGGTATCCTTATTATCGAACATTATCGTCAGGAACGGCGAAGACATGTACTCTCTCAAGATTTGGCTAGAATGGATCGACAGTTATCCCATATGAGGATAGAAATAGATCAGTTGAGACAGCTACAGAAGTAAACATATTTAAATTATCATATAATGATGAAATATTTAAGTAGTTTGAACTTTCAGCAAGAATGAGAAAAAGGCTAAAAAAGGTAAAAAGAGACAGTCGTTAATTTCAACCACCACAACTTCTACAGAAGATTACACAAGTGCATTAGATCTGGATAGTTCTGACCAGGAATTTTATGATTTGAGCGATGAAGAAGTGACCTTGTCTAGTGAGAAATCTTTAGATAAGGTGATTTAAATAATTTTCAATATATTTAGATGAATATGTCTATTTTATATTTGTAGGTGCTTGATGAAATTGATAAGGATTTAGAAAGTGGTAAAATGGACATTATTAAAGATTCTTTAGTTATAATAAATAATTTACTCTCGAAATACCCCAATAACACTACTCTAATGTGGAAAGCAGCGAAGGCCTATTATTATATATCTAAGATTTGTACTGATAGTTTAGATAAACAGGAAAATATAAATAGAGGTTAGACACATATTTTGTTGAAGCTTTAATTGTTTAATGTTTTTCCATAGGTTTAGAAATGTGTTCATCTGCTTTAAGTATTAATTGGAGGGAGGCAGATGTCCACAAATGGTATGCAATATTAATTGGGTCACGTAGTGATTTTCAATCTATAAGAGATAGGATAGCGGATGGCCACCTATTCAAGAAGCACATAGATATTGCCTTGGAGCTAAATCCTTTAGATCCCTCACTACATCATCTTTTAGGAAGATTTGCTTATGAAGTCGCAGGACTTAAGTGGTAAATAAAAAGAATTGATTTGTTTTTATACATTTAACATAAATAAAAGATCTGACCAATACAATACTGCTTTGTATATATATATATATATATATATATATATATATATATATATATATATATATTTATCACTTAAGGTTCATATATATGGCCCCTTATATCAACGTTAAGTGATTAAGTTAATCAACTGCAGGCTCCTTATACTTACCTTTTATATATATATATATATAGAAAGAGAGAGAGAGAGAGATAATCACCCTTAACAGATTCTTTTTAGGTATGAACGTAAAGCAGCGGCTACATTTTTCGGCGAACCTCCAAACGCAACTTATCTCGATGCACTGAATCATTTCCTACAGGCTGAAAGTTTATCTACTAAAGAATGGAAGGAAAATAAAATGCTTATAGGGAAATGTTACCTAGCCAATGGTGCTTATAAAGACGGAATTAGTTGGCTTGTCCAAGCCATAGATATAAGTTCAAAAGATGAAATTGTACGTTCCTATAACGCGGTTGTACACAACCTTTTTATATTGATGCAATCCTTTCTTTTTTTCAGGAAGAACAATTTGATATTGAAATTCAAACTCTCTTGGCCAAGTATAATAGTTACAGGTAATCGAAGTGCTATGTGGTTTTTTTAAACGTTTTATATACAAATTTATTAATAGGATTAATAGAAAAAATCCTTTTTGCTCAGTATCTCATATTTTTACATATATAAAAGTATTTTATCTATTTTGATGTTCTCTTCATGAGGGTTGGTTCTGTTAATTGTTTTTTAGTGTGTAATTTTATTGGCATGTAAGTTTTTATATATATTTTAGAAAATTTTACATTAGTTTGTATACATTATATATTAGAAACAACATTTATTGTTAATTGAAAATACAAATAAAAATGGATTTATATACATTTATTGTTTTTGTATGAGCTTAGTCTATAAGTTATCTTATAGTGAAAAGATACTTTCGGGTATAAAACAGATATTAATACAGGTTCAACTACACAGAAGGCATCTTTTAAAAGGAATCTATCAGAGATCACAATTAAAGGTATTACCTATTTATATCTATAAACTAGCAAAGAAACAAAGACGCTTTAATACCTTGCAATTTTATAAAATATAATAGTCCCACGTTAAACTGTCTATCAAAAAACCATCATTTAAGAAACCTAAGGTGACTTCAAAATCTGCATGTAATTCATTTAAATTGTGCGATTTCCAACTTTAATATCTGATGTGTATATATAAATGGTACATTTACTTAATACGATCCCATAGTTTTGTTCAAAAAAACGAAAATACGATTAATTCAGATCATAGCTATGATTTCTTACCTGTACACTAACCAAACATTACTCATTTTCTCTCTAACATTTAATAAATTTGCATTTCAAATAGCTTTGTGTAAATATGTAATAATAAAGTTACAAACTACACTATTGTTTTCCTAATGAAATTCAAAACAATCCTAGATTAACAGTTTATAAAAGATTATTAAAAGAAACATACACTTTAAAATTCAGGGTCTGTGAGATTTATTTTAAACTTACTAAGATTCGATTAACAATTAAAAAATAAAATTCAAACACAAAGTAATGCTTACACATTATATATCAACTTCAATTTCTTTACTTTTACAATCAAAAAGATACAGCGCTTTTTGGTAGGCCAGCTTATTAATTCATTGTACAATTCATTAATAATAACATTGTGAATATTACATCCAAGAATACATGTTATAAATCAATTCCTTTATAACATGGGTGAGATTTAACCATTGCTTAAGTTCGTGTATAATTTTAAAAAAAACCGTCATAATCACAAGGCCAAATTTAAATTTAAAACGTTGTGTGTGCTGCCATCTAAACGGTTAGTAGAAATATATTCGATCTTTACATGTTAAAAAGTGAATTTATTCTTATAATTTAGTAATAAATAAATGATAATAATAATAAATTAAAATTATATTTGTATAGTGCCTAAACTTTCATCGGAGTCTTTAGCGATGTTAACCTTTAAATTGCAAACTGAAATTAATACTCTTAGAAGATTGAGCGTTGTTTATTAGATGGCACACATCTATGAAATATATTTTTTAAAAGTAAGGAAATTAAAATTAATTCTGAAAATTTAACGATTCAATGGAATTCGTTCATAAATAATAATTTTTAAATATATATATATATACATATACATACATAGGTACGTGGCGCCATCTCTGAAACAATAGCTTTCGAAATTACTTTGACAACTTCTTTTTTAATATTGAAACAGAATAAAGATCCTAGTATGGTTATACATCTATTATTAGATGGCACAAGGTGTGAAATTTATGTTATTCCAGAAATTTAAAAAGCATTTATTCTATTAATTTAATAAATGAATTATTCTTTAAAAACCTTTAAAAAATAATATTTCAAAACAGCAAACGTAAAAAAATATATTTTTAATAGGGACCCAATTTTTTTCTAAAGGTATGTAAATTTTTCCCTTAAAAAAATTAATTTTTGTATTCGTGTATATAGGTTACTTGCAATTTTGCGTTAAATATAGGTTATAGTTTGAAAAAACTTGATTTCAAGGAAAAAACGTAAAGTATTTCATTTAATATTTATTAAGTAAAAAAAAAAACTTAAAATCTAGTTAAGTAAATCTATACAAATCACAATTACTGTACATATAAATATTAGAACATTATTTTGCACATATTTCACTCCAGGACTAATGCTAATTAAATAATTTATTAAGTAATTATTTATATACAGAGTCTATACGATAATACCACACATACATAAATAAACAATCAAACACAGCATACTTCGTACAGGCATTAACAGGAACACATACTCTAATATCACAAAATTTGAAAGCAGACATGTATTTTATCTTCGAACAAGATGAAAAGGTATTAAATGGCATTGAAGATTATTAATTGTTTTATCGATTTCTCCAAATATGTTATTTATTAATATTATAAGTGAATATCCTGATATTCTAACCCGAACAATGTTTATTTATAAAAATTTTAAAAGTAATTTAAAAACCATTAAAATATCTTGTACATATTAAATTACTGTTACATGGAACGTTTAACTATTTGGTATTCTTTAAAGGTACTTTATTTAAATTAAACTTAAAATTTCCAAAATAATTCGTACTAGGAAAAATCGGTGACTAATTCTAATAGATCCGTTAAATGAACTGCAAATATATTTATACGTGTGCATTGGAAATTCCTATCATTAGCAAAAAAGGTATAAGAATGTCCGTTGAATTTAAAAAAGTTGTATAATGGATTTATGGATTCTGTGACAAAAAAATTCATTCAATCAATGCGTGATCGTCAAATTCCATCACGAAAATGGCAATGTCTAAAGCACTATTAAATTTCATTATTTTCGTCTTGTAATAACAAAATAACTTTGTAATAAATACCAGAATAAAAGCTGCTTCCAAATATTGTGACTTTTTTTTTGTATTTAAACTAATTTTATGTACAATTCTATCACAGGAAGGTTTCAATATTTCATGTGATTCCAATATCGTTTTATTCTTTTTTACAAATACTTTCAATATTCGTTAATTCGCTTCTACTAGCTTTTTCGGTGATGTTTTCGTCTCGAAATCGTTGAAAAAAGATTTACCTTATAGATTCTGGAAAACGGTTTTGGTCATCTGATACTGTTTCAGATCATCGTCCTTGGGTAAAGTGTGATTGTTCTCTCTCACCGGAGTACCATCGGGATGAACTTTGACGACCATGGGTCCAGTTAAAGGTATCCTTTGATACTCCCCATAACTCTCGATGATCGGGAAACTTTCTGTGGTTGCTTCTTGTATTTTATTCGAAGAAGTATCTTGTATTTTGTACTCGACTTTGCCTACTCCGACTGTGTATTGGGGATAATTTGTCGGGAAGCCTTTGGGTGGGGGAATCTTGTTCGTCGTTTCTATGTTAGCTGAGGCGTCGTCTCCAAAAGATTCGTCTAAATCGTTAGGTTGGGGCGTGGAAGTGAGTTTTGGTTTGTTGGTTGTTTTTAGCATGTCGTGACCTTCCATGACTGATTCCCAAACTGGAACAAAAAGAGAAAATGTCGGAAAAAGACTTTATGAAGCAATAACAGAGCTTGTTTGCCTTAAACGAAATAAAATATACTCAAATTTTACTATATAATGACGTGACGTTAACACGAGAAAAAGATATATGAAATACAAATATAATTAGACAGTGGTACTAAATTTGGAAGGGTACTAGGAAAGCTTTGCAATATGACGCAACAATGAATCGTAGGAAGCTGCTTATTGCTACATGTTGAGACATGTTCATACGTGCATAGTAGCCGCTGCGCCATGTCGATGGGCTCAGTTATTCATTAGCAGTGAGATTGTAAAGTGCTTGCGATGGCATCGCGGACACGAAATTAGACAAGGGCAGTTTTGCGTTATAATTTCGTGCGTGGTTTAAACATAGACCAGTGCTTCGAAGAAATGACTCTTGCACTAGGTGATGTTTGTCCACATCGCACAACGATATTCAGGTGGTATAGAGAATTCCAAAACGGAAATTTAACTGTGGAGGATGCTGAGAGGCCGGGAAGGCCACGAACGTCAGTTACGGAGGAAAACGTTACTACTGCGAGGAAAATGAATGGCGAGGACAGGCGAGTGACCTACCAATAAATAGAGCGTACTTTAGGCCTAAATGTACCAGCAATTCGTTCGATTCTGCATGATCATTTGCACGTGAAGAAACTTTAGTCTCTCTGGGTGCCGCATCGACTTACTGAAGAGCAGATGACAAGACGTGTGATTTGGTGCCGAGAGATGCTAAAAAAAGTTTAATAAGGGACAGTCTCGGTATGTGAACAAAATCATGACAGGTGACGAGGCTTGGCTGTACTATTACGATGTACCGACCAAAGCTCAAAACAAAGTTTAGGTCTTTGATGAGGAGGACACACCCGTAGTTCTCAGAAAATCCAGATCTGTAAAGAAGAAAACGATAGCTGTATTTTTCAAATCGAGTGGAATTGTGGAACACGTCGTTTTGGATACACAGAAGACAGTCACAGCTAAGTGGTATACTGAACAGTGCTTGTCTAAAGTTATTGAATCTATGAAGAACCTGCGGTCAAAGTCAAGAATGGACACCCGGTTCCTCCATCACGATAATGATCCAGCTCACCGCGCCAAAGACTTCACCGAATATTTGACCACGACAGGATTGAAACTTCTCGAGCACCCTCCCTACAGTCCAGATCTTGCTCCCTGCGACTTTGCACTGTTCCCGCATGTGAAAATGAAGCTAAAAGGGAGGCGGTTTTCCAGTGATGAGGACCTTCTGCGAGCTTGGGACAACGAGTGTGCTTTACTCCCTAGTGAAACTTGGCCGAACTGGTTTAAAGATTGGTTTCGGGGAATGGAGAGGTGTATTGAGTGTAGAGGAAATTACTTTGAAAAAATTAAATAAACAAAGCTGTATTGCAAAACTTTCCTAGTACCCTTTGTACGTGTAATATTATTTAAAGATGCCATACTTTGAAGCCAACATTAACTAGAAAAAGAAATTGTTTGGATGCATAGTACAGTATTCCTGCTTTATAATCAAGAGTAAATAAACTAAATTTAAACAGCTTACTTTCTATCTTTTAGTAACAAACTAAATTCGAGAAAAGAATAATATGGAAGTAAAATAAATTATTTGAATAGACAGGTACAAATTTTGAGGTCATTTTTACAGATATTATCAGTTTACAAAGTCATGAAATAAATATAAAATGTGTCAGCGCGCTACAAATACGATTGCTACTTATAAACATAACCTTTTGAAAGCAAGTCGCAGCGATGTTCGTCGCGGTGAGGTCGCGCGTCTTCTATTCGGGGTCATAAGTCAATGTTAGAAGGTATTCAAGCGGCATGCACTGCTTAGTTACGTGGCTTCGTTAACCTTGAACATTCAATACAATTGAATAACACAACGTACTCGATAGGTAAGATCCCCAGCATCTCTCCGGTTTCGAATTGATTTGCATATAGATTTCCTTTTATATTGAATAAAATTCCATTCTCGGCATATGAATTAAGGCTGGGGGCAAAGAGATACGTACGAGATACATTTACTATGTACGGTGGGAATGTTTTTTTTGCTTTTATAAAAAGAAACCTTCGATTAAAAAATTAATCATTTAATAATACCGAGTTATTATTGATTGTGCGACTGTTTGTGAGCCTAACTTGAGGACCTCGTTTGAAATTGGGCATCGGAAATGAATACAAGGATAACATCGATAAGTATTTGAAAAGGATATTTTTGGACAATTCAATAATAAGGTCTAAAATCTTAGGAAATATAAATAAGGTCATACGGCTATACATATATTAATTATTATATTTTACATAATGATAGAAACACGAAAACAAGCATATATAAAATTCTATTTGTCATAGGCGTCACCGGGTAATTTTTAACCTAAATGAAATTCTTTGAAGTTATTTTAGTGTCACAAAAGTATAAGGTTTTCCAATAGGGATGATATGATTTTGAAGTGACATTTCGGCCATTTGTAATATGTCATGATCTGTCATTTGTTTTTCATTGTATTCAGTAGTGTTTACAATTTCATCATGGAGAGATATACGCAAGAACAACGTTTACAAATTATTCAGTTTTATTATCAAAATAATCGTTCTCCAATTGCAACTTTTCGTGCGCTTTTGCCATTTTATGGTCGTAATAATCGTCTAAGTGTGCTCGCTATTCGTCGAATTGTTAAAAATTGTCAGGGTACATTTTCTTTACATAATTTTCAAGTGCCAATAAGACAAAGAACCGCTCGAAGTAATGCAAATATTGCTGCCGTTCAGGCAAGTGTTACTGAAGACCGTAATTTGTCGATTCCAAGACGTTCTCAACAATTGCGACTGTCTCAAACCACAACCTGGCGGATTTTGAGAAAGGATTTGGGTTTGCATCCCAATAAAATCGTTCTCAAGAACTGGAGCCATTGGACCACCGTAAATGTCGTGAATTTGCTGATTTTGCCTTGGAACAACTTGAACACGATAACGATTTTTTTAAGAAAATCATCTTCTCTGATGAGGCTCACTTTCATCTGGATGGTGTGGTAAATAAACAAAACTGTCGATTCTGGTGCGAAGAAAATCCACAAATTATTTATGAAAAAACATTACATTCACCTAAATTGACAGTTTGATGTGGATTTTGGTATGGTGGAATCATCGGTCCGTACTTTTTTCAAAATGAAGCTGGTAACACCGTTATTGTCAATGGAGAGCGGTATAGATTGATGATAACCAACTTTTTATGGCCGACATTGGAAGAAGTTGATCTTGACAACATTTGGTTCCAACAAGACGGGGCTACGTGCCACACAGCAAATGCAACAATAGAATTATTGCGAGAAATGTTTGGAGATTCGATTATTTCAAGAATTTGTGATATTGAATGGCCTCCAAGAAGTTGTGATTTAACACCATTAGACTATTTCTTGTGGGGTTATTTGAAATCATTGGTCTATTGAAATAAACCAGACTCTCTTCAAGCTTTACAAGTCAATATTGAACGTGCCATTCATGACATACGACTAGATTTAGTGGAAAAAGTGCTCGAAAATTGGGTTCATCGGATTCGTTCCTGCAGAAGAAGTCGTGGAGGCCATTTGAATGACGTTTTATTTAGAACTTAATTGTATCGATTGCACTTCACATTAAATAAAAAACTTTTGAATTTTCTTAACAATAAGTGTGTTTTTTTTAAAGAAATCATATCACTCTTATCGGCAATTTTATAGGGATGCAAACCCAAATCCTTTCTCAAAATCCGCCAGGTTGTTGTTTGAGACAATCGCAATTGTTGAGAACGTCTTGGAATCGACAAATTACGGTCTTCAGTAACACTTGCCTGAACGGCAGCAATATTTGCATTACTTCGGGCGGTTCTTTGTCTTATTGCCACTTGAAAATTATGTAAAGAAAATGTAACCTCAAAATTTTTAACAATTCGACGAATAGCGAGCACACTTGGACGATTATTACGGCCATAAAATGGCAAAAGCGCACGAAAAGTTGCAATTGGAGAACGATTATTTTGATAATAAAACTGAATAATTTGTAACGTTGTTCTTGCGTATATCTCTCCATGATGAAATTGTAAACACTACTGAATACAATGAAAAACAAATGACAGATCATGACATATTACAAATGGCCGAAATGTCACTTCAAAATCATATCATCCCTATACCTTATATAAACGGCTACCATAGTACACGCAACACAGTTCAACCGCTTTTCATTTTTGATTTATCATTTTTAAATGAGTAAAATGTCCGATAATTATCAAAAATAGTAAAAAATGAATTTATTAAATATATCGAAAACTAGAACCAATCTTAATAAATGGATTGACGATTCGAATTCAGCGCCCCAAATTTGTTATAATTACCTTAGAAACAACTTTTGGTTGCTCGTGTATATTTGTGTAATGGCAAATCTCAAATTCAAATGCTTCAACAGTGGATATAAAATTCTAAAAATAAATATTAGAAACAAATTACCTTTTAAAAAAAATTGTCGATTAAAAGAATCGATTATAGAAAGTATAGGAAGTTGATATTAATATGCAATGTCAAAATAAACAATTAATCGTTAGTAGAGGTCGACATCTCATCTCAAACTATTCAAGTATAACTGTGGTCACGCATTGACCTTAAATATATTTAATGAGAAGCCTAGCGTGATATCGACTCGAATACGAATTTCTACAATTAGCATGCGTGTATGTAATTGAATATTAAATTTAGTCGCGAACATTTACATTTTGGGGTTTAAACAATTAATCGAAACGCAATGAGATAATCTCGTAAGGTAGTTGGATCGCGCGGGAAAATAATGAATTGGTAATTCGACAGCGAATTAAGGTTAACTGTATAAAATTACATTATCGAATGAAATTCTGCATGAATGAGCTACGATATCGCCTAGAGAGATTAGTTTTTTTTAAAAAACGTGTCACTGGCATATTAATAGTGATTATTAAATAAAATGAGTTATAAAAATCAAACCAATTTTTATTCGTAAAAGAATTTAAAAACACTAAACCGGATTTTAATTCTTTTCGAAAAGAATATTTTACTTTTTTGGTACATATTTTTATTTTAAATTCATTTAATCAAAGAGACTGTTTAATTTGTACTTTCCAAATGTAAATATTGGTACTAATTCTCAGAATGGAGGTCTTGATTAACATACGTGGGCAAGGTGAAAAGTTCTCGGCCTGACAATGAAAGACTGCGATATAAATTTAAAAAATTATGTTATTTTTCTACATAATCTCCCTTGAGTTCAACACACTTGGTACAGCGTTTTTCTAACATCAATATTCCTTCCCGGAAGTGAGAGTAGGGAAGGCTGTCAAAATATTCTTCTACGGTTCTTTCAACTTCTTCGTTGGATGTGAATCGCTTTCCAGAAACAAATTTTTTCAAATTTGAGAATAGATGGAAGTCTGAGGGTGCCAAATCAGGAGAATAGGGAGGATGGCCGAGCAAATCGTACCCCAAATCCCGCAATTTTCCCATCGCCAACGCACCCTTGTTGCGGGTGCGTTGTCCTGATGAAAAATGATTTTTTTCTTCTTCAAACCAGGCCTCTTCTTGAGAATTTTGGCATCCAGCTGGTCAATAAGGTTAGAGTAATATGCGCCTGTAATTGTTCTGCCTTTTTCAAGGTAATCAATTAATACGATTTCTTTTGCATCCCAAAACACGCTGGTCATGACTTTTCCGGCAGATGCAATCGATTTCGCTTTCTTTGGCGCTGAACCACCGGTTTCCACTCACTGCTTCGGCTGCTGTTTCGTTTCTGGCGTGTAGTGGTGGACAAATCGCCACACAAAATCGGTCGGATTCTTGTTAAATCGGTCCAAAGAATGCTCCGAAAATCGTTTGCACATTTGCTTTTGATCGACATTCAGCAAATGTGGCACCCATCTTGCGCAGAGCTTTCTCATCTCGAATTCTTTGTGCAAAATGTTTCGCACCCTTTCTTCCGATATCCCCACAGGCTCAGCTATCTCACTCACTTTCACTCGCCTATCGTCCAACACAATATCATGTACTTTTTCGATGATTTCTGGTGTGGTTGCGGTTTTTGGCCGTCCATCACGTGGGTCATCTTTGAGAAACGTATGACCACGTTTAAATTCAGCTGCCCACTTTTTAACGGTTGACATCGAAGGAGCAGAGTCCCCGTACACTTTTGTCAACTTCGGATTAATTTCATTTAAAAAAATTACACGCACGACGTCTACTACAAAAATTCTTGCAAACAAACTACTTGAGAGAACAAGTGAAAGTTTTCATATGAACCAAAGACACATGCAGCCACGCAGGAAGCATAAATTTCTGTTAATTGTAACGCCATCTCTGTGTCAGGCCGAGAACTTTTCACCTTGCCCACGTAAATACATTCTGATATTTAAATAACTTTGTTCATTGTCTGTATGTTCATTCGTACAGTCACATGTTATTTCAGATTGTTAGCCGGTGCATTCTGTTCAATTATAAAGAATTGTTAGATCACTTCAAGTCCCAGTATTCTTTTTTTTATAATTTCCAATTTTAATTACCATTAAAGGCACCCAACAAAATATAAAGATTATATTTAGATACCGAATAGAAGTTCGGTAACAATATGGATCAAAACGCAGAACTTCAATAAACAAGGATTGTAAACGTAATCTAACGCATCTCTAAATGAAGCTACAACTCAAAATATTTACATTCGGAAAGGGGTTAGTTTCCCAAATGACGAACCAATTGTACATTCCATAAATCCAGGAAGTTATTACACTCTTCAACCTTGACGAACAATAGTAAACTTGTTTTTGTTTTTGTTTATCGAGTCGCCGAAACTAATCACGTACACAAACCATGATTGATCAATCTGGAAGTGCGTTATATAATTAAGAGGGAAATAAAAACAAAATGACGAATCGACGATCAACAACTCGGAATTTAAATGTTTGGAGTCGATCATTAATGGACACAAAAAAGACAAAAAGTGTTTGCAATTGAATAATACAAATAACAAACAATTCGTTGTTTAAGTGTTTAGAATTATTAATTGACAAACATGAAAAAGACAGAACGAAATGTTTACAGTAGAGTTACATAAACTTTAAACGTGGTGGTCAAAAAATAACCAAAAAGTAAACCAAATAAACGAAAGAAATGATTTACAAGACTATAGTTAGATGCGTTCTGATATAGTGAGTTATCGAAACGAAAAAGAAAAGGAAATGAAATGGTTGCCTTAAGAAAGTTGGTCAGATTTTTCCAAAGTCTACAGTATAACAAAAGAAGGTGAGAGAAAGATTATGGCTTCATAAGATAGTAATAATCCAAAAAAAATTACTTAAATAAACCCAACAACGATTGCTATAATATGGGATGCATTAGAGGTTTGAAGGTAAGAGAAAATGAGGCTGTTGCCCTAAAAGGATTTGGATAGATGGAATTTGGGGAACCATCATCGAAAGAGATCTGAAAGTGGGTCATTAAAATGGTTGGAAGCAATGGAATAAAGTTTTAATTAACGACAGATGAGTCCCAGGAGATAACTGGTATGATCCCGTCGAAACATACGCAGTGAAAAACCTGAGAAATCAGATACTACTCATACTAAAATACGTATAATTAGAGATTTGAAAAAAATAGAAAATCAGACTATCTTAGAAGAATTTTGGATGGGTAGAATTTGGGAAAACATCATTGGAAAGGATCTGAAATTTGGTGATGAAAATGGTCGGAAACAATGGAATTTAGAACCATACATTTGTTTCGAAATAATGTATGTTTTCTAGACTAGAAAAAAATCGTACGTAAATAATTTGAGAAGTATCTTCACGTCATTGACATGGTGCAAGCTATCGGTAATGCCTGTAAGCGTTCGTCCCCCATCGATTCCCATCGCTTCTCATAAAGAAATAGTGAAGAAAGCTTTCACGGAAGATTACAAAATATCCCTACTGGGTTTTACAATTTAGTTAAATACATTCCTAGAAGACTAGTAGATGAAAGAGAAGTTAACGAGGATTTAATCAAATATTAAATAGCTTTAATTAGCTCGGGAACAAAATTTCTTTGGATTAGCGAAAATCGTGACGAAATTCGACCCTCGATTTTAGGCTGTACCCGTATCTCGAAATCCTTATGGTGTGAATTAGGTTGATTAAGGTGATCTTTCTTTAAATTATGGAGAAAACTTCTTCTGGGGCCTTGATGTATCATTAATTAAGTTTTTATTTTTGTTTTATGTAAAAAAAACTTTTGGGAGATTCAATGTTAGAATATTATCACATTTTCTCGAAGTTTTAATACAATAGCAGTTTTCATATTAAGAGCTTTTGAACGTATTACTAAATTTAATGATTCGCAGCATTCATAGGATGCTGCAAAAACTTTAGTAACTTTAGTACGTACTTATATCATTGGAACCTCTCTGGAAAGGGTCCATTTTATCCAAGTGATCCTCGGACATGTCCTTCAACTTAATCCAGCCATAGTTTTTCAATTCCTGTTTGCACGTGTTTGTCTCACAGAAGTCTTTAACTTGCACTTGAAACATGTTATATAGATACATAATCTGGAAAAAAATATATCAAATCAACAAACAAGTACTGCAATTTTATAACTGTTTTGTGGCAATTTTATTTAAAATTACATTTTTACAAGACGATTATAATATTTTGAAGTGACTGTTGCTATATATACTAAAGAATATTTAAGCAATTCATTGCATAAAATTTGAAATTGTTACCTTACACACACACAGGGTACAAGGCGACAGGATTAAGTAAAAAAAATTGAAAGAAAACTAAGATTAAGTATCAAAGGGAGCATTCAGTTTTGGACGTGGTTTCTTAATAAGTTAGAAAACGCATATTTGAAGCACTTCATATATTTAAAATAGCCTCACAACACCTATTTCTATTTATAAAACACGTTTTGTATACTTACTTTCTCATCACGTGTCAAATATTCCCACATCGGTATGGCTGAAGGCGAAACGTGACCAAACAAAACAATTCCGCACACAAAAACAAAAACGAAATTCATCGCCGACATCGTTTGTTTTGTTGCCCGTCAAGTGAACCGTGAAATGAGTATAATAGGTGTTAGATCAAAAAAAAAAAAGAAATAAAACAATTGAAGAGCGTCGCGAAAACGAGTAAAAAGTGAAACTCGATACGCTTGTCGTTTTTTCGAAACTTGTTTTTCTTTCGGTTAACGGTTTGTTTGCGTTGAACTCGATTCTGCGATTACCTTTGCGATTCTGCAAGCGATCCGGCTTTTACCATTTGTTTTATAGTATCGGTTGACGTCACGCTGACAACGATGACGACGGCCAAGCAACATTCCAAAGGCATCTCGATTTTTGGCTATTCCGAAACTAATTTGTACGTTCTCATGTTGTTGTGTGTACGTTGTTTTTTGTTTCTGATTGCTTTTACACTTATTTTGTTCGTTAGTTCTGTTACTTAGATTACTTGGATTTGTATTCGTCACGGTCTGGTTTAGGTTATAAACATTGCTAATTGAGAGATTCGTTCGTTTTTACCTCTTTTTTTTCGGAATCTTCGAATATGATAATTTGTTGTTGGATTCGTTGTTTAATTACGAGAACAATAGACAATTAAAGATAATATTATGACAGTTTGTAATAATTAATAGGTATTAATGGGAAAAAAATTACTTTTAACATCCTTGTTAACATGTTTTTTTTTTCGAAGAAAACAAACTTACAAAATCTTGAATAATTTCTCATCTAATAATACATAGAATGGTTATAATAATACATTGAACTATTACAAGGATAAGATTCTAAATAATTCCGGAGATATGCTAATTTTAATCGTTGTTTATTGCTCAATCAGGAATGTGGTAGCATCACCAAATCTACCGGCGTCTGCTATTAATGTCTCAATAACTAAAATGCGGTATTGCCTATGAAAAAGTTTTGTAACTATTTTAAGAGTCCTAGAAAGAAAACTCGGGAACAAAACTTCTTTGAATTCGCGAAAATCGTGATGAAATTTGACCTTCGATTTTGGGTTGTCCCCGTATCTCGAAATCCTAATATATTTTTTAAACAAAGAATAGTTTTTAATCAATTATATATTTTCCATTTTGCTCAATGACCTTTTGCCATCTTTCTTTCAGCTGCATGATTCCGCGCTCATAAAATTTCTGGTCCTTATCAGCAAAAAACTGAACCAGGTGCGAGTGAAGGTCATCGTCATTAGTGAAAGTTTTACCATTCACAGAATTCTGCAAACTTCGAAATAAATGGTAATCAGATGGTGCTAGATCAGGGCTGTATGGGGGATGTGGCATCACTTCCCAGCCAAGCTCTAATAGTTTCCCACGAGTTGCCAAAGACGTGTGAGGCCTTGCATTATCTTGGTGGAAAACTACACCTTTCCGATTTGACAATTCTGGCCGTTTTTCTTTGATTGCTTCATCCAGTTTTATTAATTGTTGACAGTAAACATCATAATTGATCGTTTGGTTCCTTGGAAGCAGCTCAAAAAACACAACACCTTTGTAATCCCACCAAACTGACAGCATGATCTTTTTTGGATGCAATTCAGCTTTCGATGTGGTTTGAGCTGGTTTATCGTGTTTGCTCCATGATCGTTTTCGAACTATGTTACTGTACAGGACCCATTTTTCATCACCAGTGATGATTCTTTTTAAGAAAGGGTCGGTTTCATTTCGTCTAAGGTGCATATCGCAAAAGTTGATTCTTTGTGTTAAATGAATTTCTTTCAATTCGTGAGGTACCTAAATATCAAGCTTCTTAACTAGCCCAAGACATTTTAAATGTTTTTCAATTGTTGTGTGCGATACATGTAGCCTCTCCGCAACCTCTCGAACAGTTATATGACGATCCTCTTCAATTATGACTTTGATTTGGTCATCATCAACTTCAGTAGGCCGACCAGAACGTTGCTCATCTTTGAGGGGAAAATCTCCAGAACGGAATTTTTATACCAATTCTGACACGTGCGCTCTGTTAAGCAAATAGCACCATAAACTTCACATATCTTTTTGTGAGCCGCAGCAGCTTTCTTTCCTTTACGGAAATAAAATAGTAAAATATGTCGAAAATGTTTGTTTCTGCACTCCATTTAAAATTAACCCACAATTAATAGCTTTAATAAAAATCACGCACTACTTGCTTCTGAAGTTACGTCAATGTGACAAGTATCACGCGACAAACGGTAAAGTACAGCACTAACATACGTTATACAAAAAATAAAGCAACGCTCTCTATCAGTAAAAACCGAAAGTACTTAGTTGCCAACCCAATAGTATGGACGATGTTAACCAAGGTGATCTTTATATAGCAAACTACTATTTTTCTTTAAATTATGGAGAAAACTCTCCTTCTGGGGCTTTGAACTACCATTAATTCCAACTTTCTACAGTAGTAAGCCAAAATATTACACCGTTTGTCTCAGAGAAAACGGAAGTTTTTAAAAATAAAAACAAAAGCTTACTATTTTGGTGAAATTCATTTATTTTATTCAAAGTAGTCACCTTCGACTTCAATACAACGTTTTGCACGTTAGTGATGTGAAGAATCGATCTCATGCACATCGCTCAGAAACAACTAAAAATACTACTGTTGTAGCCCATAGTGTTGAGGAAAACCCAGGTTTGTCCATTTCTCATCGATCTTTGGAATTGGGCATTCCATAAACGACATTACACCGTATTTTGCATAAAGACTTAGGTCTTAAGGCTTTTAAAGTTCAGTTAACACAAGAACTCACGCCTACCGACCACCAACAACGTCGTGTCTTTGTTGATTGGGTCCTTGAAATGCATCAAACTGATCCGGAATTTCATCGAAAAATTACCATGAGTGATGAGGTCCATTTTCACCTCGGAGGCTACGTTGACAAGCAGAATTGTCGCATTTGGGGCTCGGAAAACCCAAGAATTATTGTGGAAAAGCCTCTCCATCCTCAACGTGTGACTGTTTGGTGCGGTTTTTGGTCTGGTGGAGTCATTGGACCTTACTTTTTCGAAAATGAAGCTGGAACAACTGCTACGGTGAATGGATTGCGCTATCGAACGATGATTAATGATTTTGTATGGCCGGAATTGGAAGGTATTGATGTGGGCGATGTTTATTTTCAACAAGACGGCGCTACGTGCCACACAAGTAACGATACCATCGCTTAGTTTCCTGACCGTGTGATTTCTCGAAGAGACGATCACAGTTAGCCACCGAGATTTAATGGTTTAACACCTTTAGACTTTTTTCTTTGGGTCTACGTGAAAGATAAGGTCTATACTAATGGCCCACAATCGATTCAAGACCTCTAAATAAACATCTGATGATTTCGCTTAAAAATACTTTTTTTTTACATATCCAAATGAAATCTCTTATTGGAAGACCCTTTATAAAGATCCGCTCGGTACTAACATGTAATTCTACACTCCATCTGTTTTATTACATTACACTAGTGAAGGCGCTGGATACTCAGTACGAACCTGACTCGCGCGAAGACACCCCAACTGTGATTATCTACACTAAAAATATTTATAGTTGAAATTGAAAGACCGTCACCTGTAATTTTTTTTCAATTTCCCTTTTTTCGTTGTCAATATTGACGAATTTGGTCTATCTTCTAAAATCATATATTCTCCGAACGATGTTTATATATGTACATACATACATATGTATGCAACAATGAACATTGACAAATGTAAGTAAATCTATTAACATAAAAGCTTGTGTTACTTTTCTTGTTCTTCGCCAGTACATATTTTTTCCGCTTAACAATAGCTGTTATTATCAAATAAAGAAGCAACCATGACCCTATTAATAAATGTTTATACGTCTAGATGATTTTTAAAAGCAAGCACACACGTTGCAACATTGTGTCTAATATATTTTAAAATTGGTAAATCAATATGCACAGCCTGTTGTGAAACATCAATGACATTCAAGCACTACGTTTTAAGCAAATGAAAACAATGACATTAAACGGCAAACAAAAAAAAACATTTATTTATGGCACCCACCCGCATCGACGTGTCAATGTAACCAACTGCGTGAGAATTCATTCCCCTATTCAGAATTCCCCTAAATAGAAATGGTTTTAATTAAAAAGCCCCGTCTCTCTCTCTCTCTCGTTCTCTCTTTAACTCTTTTTATTTTTTTCTTAATGGGTAGTCCATAAATATTCAACAAACCACATCGGCAAAGTCGAAAGGGTCATATCGTCATTCATTAAGCGGAGCAAAACAAGCGATTACGCAATGATAGTGTGACAGAAACGAATCGCAATGTAATTTGCCAGGTGCTTCATAATAGGTTCGTTATTGTAACGGCGCTTCCTGTATATCTGTGTACGTGTGTAGCTCAAAAACTTTCTTTCATGGTTGACGTGATTAATAGACTGCTATTTATGGGCCATTTGAAAAGTGGAGGCGTTGCGAAATTATTACGTAGTCAATATTTAATCTAAATTCAATAATTACTATTAGTTTTAATATGTAGAGAGTTAAGAAAGAATATGCCAGAAATAATACGGCTTAGTTTGGCGAAAATGCGACAATTTTAATGTACAGGGTGTAAACGATATACCCAGACGTATGTTAATACATCGGGTGTCACGTACATGGTTGCCACAGCTTAAAGATGTGTTACTGGAGCAATTTCACGTTAAAAATGTCTAATCAATACATGCCCAAAACTCTTCAGTAACTGAGCTGCAAGCTTCTGTAGTTCTAGATACCCCTACAAATGCTAGTGCGAGAATAGTTTGACAAGTAGTGAGAATAACAAATAGGTGGCGCTCTAATTGGTAAAACAAATGCACTGTAATTTAGGTTGGCTATTTGTATGTTCACATTCCGATATTTAGATAAATCGGTTGATTAGTTTATTTTTGACAGCTGATTGAAAAAGAAGCAACACGTCGTTTTGTTAAAATGGAAAAAGCAGAGTATCGTGCGGTGATTAAATACTTTGTAATTCAGGGTATGAAAGCTACCGAAATAAAAGATGAGTTACGGGAAACATTAGGTGAATCTGCTCCATCATCCGCCACAATAAGTAGATGGGTAAATGAATTTAAACGTGGTAGAACAAGCTGTGTTGATGAAGCGCGCTCTGGAGCACCCAAAATCGTGACTTCTAAGGAAATGATTATAAAAATCCATAATATTATTACGCAAGATCGACGACTCAAAGTGAGAGAGATAGCAGACATGGTAAACATTTCAACAGAATGCGTACACCACATTTTAACGAAAGAATTGGGCCTTTTCAAGTTTTCGGCAAGATGGGTGCCGCGATTGCTTACGACTGATCAAAAATTCACTCGTTTGCGCATTTCCAATGAGTGTTTGGACCTTTATAAGCGGAATTCGGTAAAGAGGTAAAGAATTTGAAATTCATTAAATTGGTGTTTATACCTCCTAATACCAGTTCCAAATTACAACCAATGGATCAAGGCATTATCCACAGTTTGAAGAGCAATTATCGACGAATTCTTCTTTCAAAAATAATGATTAATAGCAGTGCAGAAGGCGTATTAGTCTTGTTGATGCGGTGAACTGTATTCACATGGCATGGCAAAACGTCACAGCAAAAACAATAACAAATTGTTTCAAACATGCAGGATTTCTTAAGCATTAAAACAAATTCGATGACGATGATGAAATCCCGTTAAGTGAGTGGCTAAAGAGAACTGATCTTGATAATGTTGAAAATAATGGTCATGGTCTACCTCTAACTGTGGAAATGCATGCTAATTTTGAGGACTATGTGCGTATCGATGAGAATGTTATGTGTACTGAAACTTTGTTAGATGACGATATTGTTGCTTGGGTACGTTCAAAATCAGCAACTAAACGAGTGACAGTGAGAATGAAGAAGAGAATAATGAAGCTGAAGGTAGTGCTGCTAATGCGTCATTACCGCAAGTGCCCATTGTAAAGGTTGTGCAAAATATAGATGTTGTACGTAATTGTTTACAAATGAATGAAGCTCCAGATAACATTTTGAACAGCCTGGCTAATGTAGAAATGTATTTGAATGGTATTTACGTAACTTTGTCTTATAAACAGTCTAAAATAAGTGACTATTTTAAACAATCTGTTAAATAATAATTTTTTGTTCATTTAAATTATCAGTATACAATACAAGAATCGTTCGTAATTTATTTTTTGTTAGATATAATGAATTTCGGCTATAATGAACCATTTTTAGTGGCCAATAATAGTTCATTATAACCGGACACTACTGTACTTTTAAACAAAAACAAAATCACTTTAGGAATGGATAATTCCACGATCGTTTGATTTCAAATAATAATTAAAATAAATTCGAATGTTTAATTGAATAAATTAACAACATATAAACACCAATATAAATCAATAATAAACAACTTCACTCGTGATTTACGTCCTAACAAAAAACACTTCGATAAAGCCACGAATGACAACAGGAGCTTTCAAATATCAGTGTTTTTCGAACCTACACGAAGCCACAATAAATTTTCAGCCAACGAGGAAACTTCAGCGAAAAAATTCACGAACTCGCTCGTATATTACGTGTTTTTCTTCTTTCTCTTTTTTACAATCGAGTGTACGCGATTCTCTCTTGTTTCTGCAGCGCCCTTTTTTTGTTTCTATTGGAAATTTTTTAACGAAATTTCAACGCTCCCGGATAGTTGAAATTTTTCAATATTTCAATCAGAAATAACTGGTGAAAGCATTGTAGGCAATGCTGCATCTTGTTTTTATATTGTTTTTTTTTATTTAATATTGTGTAAAAAAAAGGATAACTTTATCAATTCCATAGGGAAAGAACAGCGATGCTCGGATGTTAAAACATGACGGAAGTGATTTTTTTTAATTCTTTGGCGCATCTAACAATGGTGGTGACCTTTTAAGCTATGCGGACAAACAAATGAAATAACCGTGTTCATAATGGGTTTATTTTTGTTTCTCGCGGATATCTGATTTTACGCTTAATTTATACACAAACTTGATTTAGTGAAATTATTCTGCAATCAATTTCTAAACGACTATAAAACTTGACATCTTTTTAACGGTAGCAATTTGCCTTAATGTAAACTGAATAATTCAACAGTTTCCATTCTTTATTTTGGTTAAAATATTTGATATTATTACTTGTCTAATCTGTAGTCACATACTTTGGCTATACAATACAAAGGGTACTAGGAAAGTTCTGCAATATGACGCAACGATGAATCGTAGGAAGCTGCTTATTGCTGCATGTTGAGACAGGCTCAGTTATTTATTAGCAGTGAGTGTGTAAAGTGCTTGTGATGGCATTGTGGTCACGAAATGAGATAAAGGCAGTTTTGCGTTTTAATTTCGGGCGTGGTTTAAACAAAGACCAATGCTTCGAAGAAATGACTGTTGAACTAGGTGATGTTTGTCCACATCGCACAATGACATTCAGGTGGTATAGAGAATTCCAAAGGGGAAATTTAACTGTGGAGGATGCTGAGAGGCCGAGAAGGCCACGAATGTCAGTTACGGAGGAAAACGTTACTACTGCGAGGAAAATGCTTGGCGAAGACAGGGGAGTGACCTACCAACAGATAGAGAGTACTTCACGCCTAAATGCACCAGCAATTCGTATGATTCTGCATGATCATTTGCACGTGAAGAAACTTTGTTCTCTCTGGGTGCCGCATCGACTGACTGAAGAACAGATGACACGACGTGTGACTTGGTGCCGGGAGATGCTGAAAAAGTTTAATAAGGGACAACATCGTGACAGGTGATGAGACTTGGCTGTACTATTACGATGTGCCGACCAAAGCTCAAAACAAAGTTTGGGTCTTTGATGATGAGGACACACCCGTAGTTGTCAGAAAATCCTGATCTATAAAGAAGTAAATGATAGCTGTATGTTTCAAATCGAGTGGAATTGTGGAACGGGTCGTTTTGGACACACAAAAGAGAGTCACAGCTAAGTGGTATACTGAACAATGTTGCCAGTTCTCATATATTCATTATATGGATTCTATGAGGGATTTAGGTGTTGTTTTCGATTGCAGGTTGTTCTTTTCTGACCATGTTTCGGCTATGCTCACGAATGCACACAAGGTTCTTGGCCTTATCATGCGGAATTGCAGGAGCTTTACAAACACGGGATGCATATCCTCTTTATTTCGTGCGTCAGTGTGTAGTAAGCTGGAGTATGCTGCAGTGGTGTGGTACCCTATTTACGATAATCAAATCGATGTCGTGAAACGAGTGCAGAGAAAGTTTTTGAAATACGTATCATTCAAAGAAAATGGTTTTCATCTGGGACACGACACTGACTATGGGGAACTTCTACTTAGTCATGGCTTTGAGTCCTTGGCAGAACGGAGGCGGAATGTCAGTGCTACGTTTATGTCTGGCTTGATTTCGGGGAAAATTGATGCGCCAGAGCTGTTGGCTAGCGTAGGTTTTGCGGTTCCACGCCTGGAGTCGAGGTTCGGTGATCCTTTGGCAATGGGAACGCCAAGAACCAACATTCTGTTTAGGGCTCCACTTACGCACGCGGCTAGGAATTTCAACCAACTGCATCGTCGTGGTGTTTGATTGGATTTAATTTGATTTATTTAACTTACATTCAGTTCTATTATTTTGTTATTCATTTTTTTTTGTTTTTTATTTTTTTATATGTATTATCAATGTAATTGTAATTTTTGGTTTGTGTACCCTATAGGAGTACTCTGTTGGGTGGTTAATAAATATTATTATTATTATATTTTACGCGGTATCGTGAAATAGAGGTTATGAATATTATTTTTCTAAAAAATAGTACAGAATTAAAATTATTAGGTGCGCAACTAAGTTCTCGCTGTTTTTCAAGAGATGGCTCCAGTAGTAGGTGCTGGTCGATTGTGAAATAACCAAAACGTCATGAACCGAGCTTAGACATGGTAAACAAACCGCTTTGACACAGTAGGGATTTTGTTTTTGCGTCATATACTTTTGGTTGTGTGAAAATGTCTGATTTTGTGCCAAATAATCGTCATTTGCGGGAAGTGTTGCTTTTCTTCTTTCATTTGAAGAAAACGGGAGCTGAAGCGCATCGAGAACTCCAAAAAGTTTACGGAGATGCTGCTCTAAGTGAAACAACGTGCCGTGATTAGTTCCGTCGCTTCAAAGACGGTGATTTCGATGTTGACGACCATTCGCGTGAAGGAAGACCAAAAACCTTCGAAGACGCTGAATTGGAGGCATTGCTCGATGAGGATCCATGCCAAACGCAAAAAGAGCTTGCTTCGGCATTAGGAGTTACCCGCCAAGCCATTTCCCAGCGATTGCATGCGTTAGGAATGACTCAAAAACAAGGAACTCAACGTCTCTTGGCTTCAAATCATAAGGAATCTATGATTTGAAGCCAAGAGACGTTGAGCGTCGTTTTTTCGCCTGTGAACAACTGCTCCAACGGCAAAAAAGGAAGGGTTTTCTTCATCGCATCGTTACGGGTGATGAAAAATGGATTCATTACGGCAACCCAAAGAGAACAAAATCATGGGGACCGCCCGGTCATGCTTCTACGTCGTCGGTTCGGTCGAATATTCACCCTGCGAAGGTTTTGCTATGTATTTGGTGGGACCAGGGCGGTGTTATTTATTATGAGCTGTTGAAACCGAACGAAACCATCACTGGGGAACGGTATCGAACTCAATTGATGCGATTGAGCCGAGCACTGCGCGAAAAACGGCCACAATACGAGCAGAGGCACGAAAAAGTGATTCTACAGCATGACAACGCTCGGCCTCACGTTGCCAAACCCGTTAAAACCTACTTAGAAACGCTCAAATGGCAAGTCCTACCCTACCCGCCATATTCCCCAAATATTGCGCCGTCCGATTATTTCTTGTTCCGTTCGATGGCACATGATCTGGCTAATCAGCAGTTCCGCTCATATGAAGACATCTCAAAATGGCTTGATTCGTGGATAGTCTCAAAAGACGAATACTTCTACCGTGACGGTATTCGAGCTCTGCCAGAAAGATGGGAAAAAGTTGTCACTAGCGATGGGCAATATTTTGAATGATTCATTTGTAAACATTTTTTCACAATAAAGTTGAATTTTCATCAAAAAAACAGCGAGAACTTAGTTACGCACCTAATACATCTAAAATAAATTGTTGTGTAATATATTTAACTTAATTTTAGACTCGTCTATATGCCCTCCTTTATTTTTAATTACCGTAGCACGCAATCGATGCATTCTTTCGATTAATTTTTAAAATGTGTCGGGTTGCGCATCTAATAATTATAAATAATTTTTGCGATAATCTAACCGTTAAAAATAACATTGAAAAATACTTTGCTACTTAATTAAATAAAAAGAATATCAATTCACTCAATTTATAAACATTTTTAATGCTTGTAATTAGATATAGCAGATGATTTTCAATATTCTATTACTTCCCACTTTATTATTTTAAAAGTTATAGCCTTCCTACATCTATGGGTACGTACGTACTTTTACAACCTCGGAACATTTTTTTATAACTTCTTAAAAGTAAAATAACTGCATATTTATGTCAATATTATCCTATTGTCTATAACAGAAACACCCAAATTTTTATTTTGAAATTAAAACTACACCTTCGAAATTACGTTCGTTGTACTTCGTATACGTTCTATGTTTGTATTCGAAAAAAAGTCTACATCCGCTACAAAGGTAAACTCGTGCGTCAGAGCATTGCATTATTTAATTTATTTTCCTTACATAATAGGTTTTTTAGTTCATACATAGTCGGGCCGAGAAATCACTAGACTTAATCTTAGATCCTTAAAAACACAAGTAATAAACGACTGTCAGTTCTAAAAATAAATTCATTACCTATGGCGAAATTTATATCTGATATGTGTATGAGATGTAGTGTTTATAGACAATAACAGGTTTACGATTTGTAAATAATAATCATTGTTAAACGGTTTTGAATTGTTTGTTGTACAGGATGGACATGTTTCTAATGTTCGCTCGAGAAAACAAGAATATATTACGTTACGTACGCTTTACAAAAGGTGTTTCAATAAGACATTTCATTTTCAATAGCCCGCCATTTTAACAGTTGTCATGACTCAATCCGTAACTACTTGACAGATGACAAGTAAAAACTACGCCATTATTCAAAATGGAACGATATACGCTTTAACCCACTGAAATGATTAAAATTCACTACAAAAATGGTGAAAATTTCGCGGTCACAGTTTGCAAAACTAAAGCATTTTTGGGTCGTCGTGAAGCAACTTCTCGCCCATCAATTGTAAAACTGGTGGAAAAATTTGAGCTGTTGGGACAAGTTAGTGATGTGCAGAATCGAACTCGTGCTTGTTGCTCAAGAACAAGTGAGAATGTTGCTGTTGTAGCCCATAGTGTTGAGGAAAATCCAGGTTTGTCCATTTCTCGTCGATCTTTGGAATTGGGCATTCCACAAACGACATTACACCGTATTTTGCATAAAGACTTAGATATCTTAAGGCTTTTAAAGACGAGTTAACACAAGAACTCACGCCTACCGACCATCAACAACGTCGTGTCTTTGTTGATTGGGTCCTTGAAATGCATCAAACTGATCTGAAATTTCATCGGAAAATCATCTTGAGTGATGAGGCCCATTTTCACCTCGGAGGCTACGTTAACAAGCAGAATTGTCGCATTTGGGGCTCAAAAACCCAAGAATTATTGTTGAAAAGCCTCTCCATCCTTAACGTGTGACTGTTTGGTGCGGGTTTTGGTCTGGCGGGGTGATTAGACCTTACTTTTTCGAAAATAAGGCTGGAGCAACTGTTAAGGTGAACGGATTGCGCTATCGAACGATGATTAATGATTTTGTATGGCCGGAATTGAAAGATATTGATGTGGACGACGTTTATTTTCAACAAAACGGCGCTACGTGCCACATAAGTAACGATACCATCGCTCTTTTGCGTGAAAAGTTCCCTGACCGTGTGATTTCTCGAAGAGGCGATCACAATTGGCCACCGAGATCTTATGATTTAACACCTCTAGACTTTTTTATTTGGGTCTACGTGAAAGATAAGGTCTATACCAACGGCCCACAATCGATTCAAGGCCTCAAAGATGGAATTCGTGAAGTTATCGAGGAGATACAGCCGCAAATGTGCGAATTGGTGATGGAAAATTTCATGGAAAGAATACGGGTTCTGCAAGCGTAGCCGTGGCGGCTATTTGGCTGATGTTGTTTTCCATTATAAATGGCATACCCTCCTCTTTACGATTAAATAAACATCCGATGATTTTATCCGCGTCGCTATCTGCTTCTGGGTTTCCGGGTTACGCGATTCCAGCCCGGAAACCCAGAAGCAGATAGCGACGCGGAAGTCTACGTACCAAATTATCCGATGATTTTGCTTAAAAATACTCGTTTTTTTTTACATATCAAAATGAAACCTCTTATTGGAAGACGCGTTACTTTAAACTTTGAAATTCTTTTATGAATTTCCCTACATTATCTTTTCGACTAATTGTAGCACTATCTCAACCTTCTAACATTATATCCACGAAAACTGCAATACAAAAAATACAACTATTCTCAACGAGCTGATGCGATGTTCTAAATTCACTTTATAAATCAACTAGCCATACACGTTCCGATTCTTGGCGATTCGGATGCGCCACCAAGAGTCCGCGGCTCTGTATATTCACTGCGCCAATATGAATTTGTGTTTAATCTTGTATTAACTCTTAGATTCTTGTGTTATTTTTCTGAGAAAGTAAGTTTTTGTTTAAAAATTAGGTAAATTAATGAATTTGATTTTATATTTAATAAAAAATAAATATAGTATTAAGCACTGTATAAACAAGCCTTCAAGCAATTGTAGTAAAGTTGGAAATATTATTTACCAACGTAGCATATAACATAAATAGCTTTATGGTTCCCACTAAAATATCTCCAACATTTTATCTAAATTTCTTTCGCCGACATCATGAATATGGGTCATTGCAATATAAACATGCCAGATTAGATTCATTGCTATCGTCCGCTCCACTTATGTCACAATCATTGTTGTCGTAAATCTCTCTTTCAATTTGTTTGCCTGTTTACTACTTTCTTTCTTTTTCTTATTTCGTATCTCCCTCAAGTAATACGAGAGAATAACTACCTAGTTTTCTGTGTAAGTCTACAGTAAGGACAGCAGTATCGTAAAATAGCAGTAAGTAAAGTACAGGTGGTCCAATAAGTTTGTAACATTTAATCTTTAATCAAAAATGCATTTCTTTCGAAAAATTATATACGAGGGAACTTTGACAAGTAGTGAGAATGGAAAAGAATAACGAATTTTTTAAATACAAAATAATTTTTATTTTTCAATATATTCTCCTAAAAGAGCAATACATTTATTCCAACGGTGCTCCAATGCCCTTATGCCATCTCTAAAATGCGATTCCGGAAGGCTTGCAAAATACTCATCTACGAAGATGATAAGCTCGTCGTTAGACGATAAATTTCTTTCCACCTAGTGCCGTTTTCAATTTTGAAAAAAGGTGGAAGTCGGAAGGGGCTAGATCCGGCGAATAAGGCGCATGCGGTACTAATTGGAAATGCAACTCGTGGATTTTGGATATCGCAACTGTGCTGGTATGCGAGGGAGCGTTGTCTTGGTGAAACAGAACCTTTTTGTTTGCCAGTCCTGGCCGTTTAGCACGAATCTCAACATTTAATTTTTGTGTAAGTTCTGCATAATATTGTCCGTTTATTGTGGCACCTTTCTGAAGATAATCAATGAGGAAAATGCACATTGATTCCCAAAAAATTGATGACATCATCTTGTTTGCCGATAAAGTGGTTTTCGCTTTCTTTGGAGGTGCAGAACCATGTTCTAACCATTGTTTCGACTCTTATTTAGTTTCGGATGTACTGTAGTGTAACCAAGTTTCATCGCAAGTAACAAATCGCCTACAAAAATCAACCGGATTCCGCTTATAAAGGTCCAAACACTCATTGGAAATGCGCAAACGAGTGAACTTTTAATCAGTCGTAAGCAATCGCGGCACCCATCTTGCCGAAAGCTTGGAAAGGCCCAATTCTTTCGTTAAAATATGGTGTACGCGTTCTGTTGAAATGCTTACCATATCTGCTATCTCTCTCACTTTGCGTCGTCGATCTTGCGTAATAATATTATGGATTTTTATAATCATTTCCTTAGAAGTCACGATTTTGGGTGCTCCAGAGCGCGCTTCATCAACACAGCTTGTTCTACAACGTTTAAATTCATTTACCCGTCTACTTATTGTGGCGGATGATGGAGCAGATTCACCTAATGTTTCCCGTAACTCATCTTTTATTTCGGTAGCTTTCATACCCTTAATTACGAAGTATTTAATCACCGCACGATACTCTGCTTTTTCCCATTTTAACAAAACGACGTGTTGCTTCTTTTCCAATCAGCTGTCAAAAATAAACTAATCAACCGATTTAATCTAAATATCGGAATGTAAACATACAAATAGCCAACCTAAATTACAGTGCATTTGTTTACCAATTAGAG